>JABGLY010000940.1:0-17623 GCA_013623525.1 Fusarium dimerum | reverse complement strand
CCCCATAACTTCACCACCCCGCGGCCGGGGGGGAAGGGTGGGGCAAAAAGAGAGACGTCAGGATTTGTGATTGGCTGTAAAGAATGGGACCATGCGTTTACTGTGTTTGCCACTTGTAGTGTCGGACGTTGAAACCGGGATGTGTGGCTGGGGTCCTTGATGTCCTCAGATGTGAGAATCTCAGCCACACACCTCAGGCATTTCCCTCTACACGCGCGTCTAACTTAGGCCCACTTTCGTGATCCAATTCCAACAAAAACCACAATTTTTTTTCATTCTCTCTTCTCTTCTCTTTTCTACCTACCTATACTATCAATCCTTTTCTTCACGCTCTTCTCCTACCTACCCCAATCATCATCATCACTCACCACCTCTCCGTAAGTCTAACATGTACTTTTTATTTCTTTCCCACATCCCCACTCCCACACATCTCACAATGATGAGCTCCTTTTTTTGTAACCCTCCTCAAGCTTAATAGGAAGAGCCGTCTGAGACTACCTTCGAAAGAAGCATTCATCAGTTAAGCTCCTGATGACCTGGTCTCCATACCAAACTTCCTTGGCTGCTCTTGTCTGCTGTGCGCCTCACGGCTTGCACGCGGATGGGAGTTGTCTACCGGGAGGGAGATCATCCAAGGGTTATCGGTGAGCCTGGTGGATGCATCGGGGGTGGTGGTGCTTATAAATTGGGTTTCTGAAGTTTTTTTGAGATGTTCACACTTTGCACGTTGGCTTTCTAAATGTTGAGACTCGACAAGCTAACAAGCGAATAGAAATATAGGATCTCAATGTACTTGACGTGGATAGACCACGACACGGCGAGAAGGGGGTACAAGTGGTATTGGGCCTTGTCCATGATTCATGTTTTCTTCAACCTCGTTGGTAACGCCTTACAATTTTAGATAGCTCAATGTATCTTTCAGTTTTGTCTTCCGTATTAGATGCTCCTTGACCCTTTTAATTTTGTCGTATTGCCCAAAACCAACCCGGCCGGCCCCGATCCTTAGAAATCGCTGTCACTGTCCTCTACAATGGCCCGGCGGCCTCGTGCTGGTCGTCGTTTTGTTGTCCCTTCCGATACCTCACCCGTCTTTTCTCGTTCAACTACCTTCTTTCCTACTAAATCGTCAAGGTCCGGGATATCTTCGCTGTCCTGCGTAGCCGAGAATCGTGTCGGGACAAAGAAAGGTCTTGCTGTTGGATCTGATGCAGGAGGTGTTGATCCCGTTGATGTTGGCAACGTTGGTGATGTTGATCCAAGTTCTCTCTGACTCGAGACGGGGTGGTTATCTGATACAATAAAGTCGAGAAGGTCCTCGCCATCGTCTGATCCATCAGTCTCCATCATGTCACTGTCCCTGTCACAGTCATCTCCGACCTCGTCGCTGTTGAGACCGCCAGCTTTTCGAGTTGGCTTCCGTTTTGTCTTGCCGCGAGCTTTGCTCCCCTTCTTTGGTCGACCTCGGCCGCGTGGAGTTCTATCCTCTTCCTCTTCGTCCACAACGTCTTCCTCCTCCTCGTCCTCCGATATGCTTACCTCGGCTATGGAGTTGAGCGCATACGATGTAGGTCCCGCGCCCTGAGACACCCTTCTCCTCTTGGCCGGGGGTTTCGCTTTCGACGGCGGTTGTCTGCCCTGTGGTTTTTTGTTTATGGCCGGTTTGGTCGTTGCTCGTGCAGAACCTGTCTCGCCCTCCACCATCTCCCCTTCTGACCCGACAAAATCGGGAACTGGTATTTCTGGGTAATTGCTGGTATCTACATCTCGACAGGGCAACACCAGGCTTTCAGGATCATTTGCCATTTTATGCCACATTTTGACACAACGCTTGGTACGAATCCCATGCTTCAGCTTGACAACCGGTCGAAGCTGCCTTTGTAACTCCGGATAGGCCGACATGCTGGGTATATTCGTTTCCTCCACCATGCTTTGGTTGAATGGAAGATCCCTGTACACTCGATTCAGCTCTTTAAGCTGCTCAGTGCTCAGTATAACGCTGTTCAAGCTTGGAACGGTGGCTGTGTCATCTAGCTCTGGGTTCGTTTTTACTTTTCCCTGCTTTCCCTTGCCTCCAATGTTGAGCATGCTGGCTACACTTTGGAATCCAGTCTCTACGCCGTCCGGCATATGAAACTTTTTGGGTGGCTTCTTTTTGCCTGCAGGTACCCGCCGTTTCTTGGGTTCTGGTAACGATTGATCCTGGGTGTTTTCAATCGGTATCTCTACGTGCCGTTTATCAACCTCTGGTCGAACATCCCTGGGAACGATCCGTGTCGACAGGTCAAACCGAAAATTGAATCGACTTCCTTCACAGATAAGCGTCTGCATCTTTTCGTAGTTGTCCTTAGACTTTGCAAACTGGTCCTCCTCCTTTCCTCGCATCAACAGCAGCACGATGTTTCCTGCACGCTTTCGGCCTGTTCGGCCCATTCGCTGAAGCATTCGAATAGGTGATGCCGATGAGTCGTAGCAGACGATAAGATCAACCTGTCCGATGTCGAGGCCTTCTTCGCCAATCGAGGTCGCTACGAGGACGTTGAATTCACCCTTCTTGAATCGCTCAATCGTCTCGATTTGCTGAGCCTGCTTCATGCCTTCACCACGTTTTCCATCGGCTTGCCCAACAAAGACGCTAGCTTTGATAAGCGGTCGGTGAGTGTTGAGCATTTTGACAATTTCTTCGGCCGAATCTCGATACTCGCTGAAGACAATCACTCGCGTAGCTGACTCTTCTCCACGATCCATAAAGTGATTCAAAACGGTATCGGCTAGGGCAGTCAATTTCGGGTGACCAACGAAACCATCAGTCCTAAGCCATTTGGATATTCTATCCATCATTTCCTGGAAGTTGGAGTCCTGGATAAGCTGCCTTCTGTATTTTGATCCCTTTTCGCCTTTTCCCTCTTGTTCACTTCGCAGATCGACCATGTTGTCGTAAAACGGCTTAATGCCGTGGAAGTTGAGGAGCTTGATCGAATGGGCAATTCCCGTCAAGACGCTGAATACTGCCCTCATCATGAACTGCACGCCTTGGTTTGCATGTCTGCCGCGCGTGGCAAACCACTCCTTTTGGGCCTGCATCAATCCAAAAGTCGTCATGGCCATTGGATTACGTCCAAACCAAATGTTTTGCGAGGTGAGTTTCTCGGTCAAGGGCTTGAGGGCTTTGGTAAATAATTCACCCACAAGAGCCATTTCGTCTGACGGATCGAGAACAACCTGATCAATGTTTCTCTGGTGAACAAATTGTTGGATGTCGATCGAATCTTCTGTGCGAATTTCGCAATGAGAGATTCCCAGATTATCAATGACTTCCTGGACTGTCTCTATCTTAGCACCAGGCGTAGCAGTTAATGCTAGCACGCGAAAACTCTTGGAGAAACGACGTATCTGCTTGGTGACTTTTGCATACGCATATTCTCCTACGGCACGATGGGCTTCATCGATAACCAACAAGGCGATAGACTTGGGGTCCGCGTAGCCATGCGATATGTCGTTGAGAAGTGTTTGTGGCGTCATGAAGAATACTCGGCGCTTCTCCCACTCGTCAACACGCAACGCTGGAGGTATGTCTCCTGTTAATAAAGTTGTTTCTGAGCGAGGTATACCGGCGATGTTGTAGCACGCATCGATTTGTTGAGCCACTAGAGGCTTTGTCGGAGCAACGAATATCAACTTGGCATTTTTCGTCCATCGATAAAAGTTGAGCATAACTGTAGCGGCAATGAACGTTTTGCCCAGACCCGTCGGTAGAGCAACCAAGGTGTTGTTGAAAAGGCTGTTCTTCACAATACTGAATTGGTAGTCTCGAATGGCACCCAGATTTGTTGGGTACACCCAAGTCTGCATTGCGGTCTTGTCGAGCTCATGATGGCTAGGTTCTTCATGTGGCAAATCCACACGAAACACTCGTGGATTTGTTGGTTGAGATGGTCGTGGGTCATCATCTAGAATTGAGCCTCCAAATAAAGTCGTCTGTCGCCAATTCCCTGAGCTGGTTCGACTGAACCCTGATCGAGCAGACAGCCCTGCAGGTGCTGTTGCGGCTTGGAGTGGCCTTGATGCAGGTGGTTCTGGTGATGAGAAGGCGTCTGAGGGGAGATCTTCTAATTCCAAAGCTGCAGCAGCAGCGACTGATCCTGGTGCTCGCTGCGCTCTTGGAGTTCGACTTGTGCTTGTTTGAATTGGTCGGGGTACTCTCTGTTGGCTCAAAGAAGACGAGACCTGGTCAAGAGCCGAGAGAAAGTCCTCATCAGCGATATCGTCATCGAATTCGTCGCTATCCATGATCGATGATTGAATATCGAGCTTCCGTATGTACTTTTTAAGACTAAAGACACAAACGAATCAAGTCATATCGAAAGTGACTCTTTTGCTTGCAACAAATTGTCTAGGAAATGGACTGGTTCTGTTAGTTGCCTAACGGCGGCAAGCAACGCGTCGCATCAAGTGGCTAACAGGAAAAGGTAGGCGGGCGAACGCGAAGGCACGTGACTGTTTCAGTAAGTTGAAATTAATGCATACAGGAACTACATAGTACAAACGTTGAGACAGATAAGTCAACTTTATCTAACAATTAATTCAGTTGTTTTTTTTTCCTATTACTCTTTTCAAGCTAATGGAAAAAACTTTTCTTTCCTTGTACATCTATTTCTTTTCAAAATCACTGTCCTAGCAATCATTCTCGAGGATAGATACCAGGATGTTGTTGTAGGTTTTGTCACTCGATTGCTGAGTAATATAGACAAGCTAGTCTTAAATAGGCTTAAATACCCTTGATGTTCTGTATTTTGCCTGGGCGCCTTGGAAGCCTGGAACCAACTTCAGTTGCCGTCAGTGGGGCCTGAGCAAAACGTCACACTCCATTGGAGAACTTTCTTTGTTTCTCTCCCACCTCAAACGATTCTTCTTCGATTGCGATTTGCTCTTGATCACCAGCCTTTGCCTTTGTCTATTGTAAATAAAGGTTAAGGTGCACTTACGCATCTATAACCCTTTATCCATAACCCACCGCCGCCCGTTCAATCGCCGCGATTTGGTGGCCATCTCTATTTCAGTGCGCGACAGCCAAATCTGACAACCAAGAAGTTTTCGTTGCGACTTTCCAGCTGCGACCGACTTCCCGCACTTCTCAGAGAACGAAACGAGACGCGATTCTGAGGTCACACAGCCTCTTGCTGACAACGTCTGCGCCTTTTCGGTAGAGCTTCACCTATTTTTCCACGCACGAGGGCCTCCAAACATCGTGGTTTATCACGATTTTGGTTCGCCAGTTTATGCCGAGCCTGTCTCCAAACACAACACAACACAAATACACAACCCTCCCTCTCAGTCCAGTCCCATATCGCGATGGCTCCTCGAGGCGGAAAGGGAGGTTCTGCGCGTGAGGCGCGCAACGCAACTCGCAATTCGACCACAACTTCACGGGGAGGCATCTCGAAGAAGAAGGCTGGCCGCATAGATACCGATGGAGATCTCGACATGGATGGTGGAGGACGCCGCGCAAGGAAATCTGCTGCCGCCGAAACCAAACCAACACGATCAAGCGCTAGGCTCTCGACCAACCCCCGTGGCCCCTCAAGAGCTGCCCAGACAGTCATGAAGCATTTGAGCAATGGTTCTGCGGCCACCCTTGCAACACGCATCTCGAATAATTCTTCTGGAAAGGGACCAAAGGGCCGAGCTCCTGACATGGCTGGTTTAACCATGCTTCGTGTTGGTGGTCTGAAGCAGAGCAAAGCGGCGAGCAACCCTGGTGGAGGTCTAAGTGATCTGCTGGCCTTCCTGGAACGCAAGGCATCGACATTCCGAACCGGATCCGCCAGAAAACGAAACGTAACAGTGAGAAAGGTATGTTAGTTATTGACAAGCTTCAGGTGCGGAGCATTCGGCTCAAATGCAAATTTTTCGGGGAAGCGACATGATTTTGAATACCTACTTTATCAAACTTAAGACTTTTCCCGCACCTTGGCTGAACCCATTCAACACGGCCTGCTGACTCGATGTAGAACCACTACGTTGGTGACTACGTTTACATAGGAGCGAACGAGGAGGATGCGGAGGAACTACTCAAACTAAACAATTTCACGTTCGCCTCAGCACAACTGGAAGTCATCAGAGTGGACGAGATACCAGAGAAAGGAAGCAGGGTCACAGAATCCAAGGATACCCAAGAACTCAGGGACAAACTCCAGTCTATTCTATCTCAGCGTTATGTCGGTGCCAACAAGCTACTCAAGCTCGATGCTCTGGCTGCTGACGAGGAACTTGTCACACTGGGCATGTTTGCAAACCGAGAACGAGCCCTCAAAACTTTCAAGGGTCTAATGGCGATCTGCGACAGTCTTTTCAAGACGGCCAAGGAGAAACAGGACGCAATCGAGAGCATCAGCCTGGCCAACAACAACATTGACGATGTGGCCCAGGTCGAAGTGGTTGCAACGACATTCCCCCACCTCAAGAACCTGGACATGAGCGGAAACCAAATAACCGCCATGTCAGGTTTTGACCGATGGAAAGGAAAGTTCAGGCATCTCGAGACAATCTACCTGACCGGCAACCCTATTGAAACGACGGACCCCAACTATGCAGTCACACTTCTAGATTGGTTTCCCAAGCTTCAAATCATCAACGGCAACCAGCTGCGTACTGCTGAGCAGATTGCGGAGAAGGAGGCTGCATCCAGACCAAAAGCCATTCCGCAGCATGGGCCTGACTTTCGGGATGTTGGGGGAGTTGGTGAAAACTTTTTACTCGAATTCTTTGCACGATACGACAGTGACCGAGCCGGCCTCGCGTCACAGTTTTACGATGAGGACAGCCAGTTCTCCGTCTCCATCGACACACATTCTGCCCGCAACACAGATGATCCTACGCCATTGCCATGGTCGTCGTACATCAAGTTATCTCGCAACCTGACCAAGATCACATCACAGAACGCCCGTATCCAACGACTCTTTCGCGGCATGAGCGGAATACAGGATGCATGGAAAGCACTACCCCTTACCCGTCATCCCGATATCAAGCAGGAGATTAGCAAGTACATCATGGACTGCCACCCACTTCAGGGTCTGGTCGACCCCAGTGGTCAAAATCCAGGTGGAGTTGATGGGTTGATTATTGCTGTGCATGGCGAATTTGAGGAGCAAGATCCCAACACAAGTGCTACTGGCAGGCGCAGCTTTTCTCGAACTATTCTGCTTGGTCCAGCGAAACCGGGAAGAGGCATCATCAGAGTCGTCAGCGATATGCTCTCTCTACGAGCCTATAGCGCGCTCCCAAACGTCTTTGTCGCGCCCGAGGCGACATCTCAGCATCAGGCCATGATTGCCGAGCTTTCAAAGCAAACGGGCATGACACCTCAGTACTCGGAGATGTGTCTGACACAGGTCAACTGGGAGTTTGACAAGGCATTGGTTATATTCAACGAAAAAAAGGTTTGTATCTCACCAAAAAAACACAATTGATAAGGTAAATACTAACAGATTTAGGCGCAACTGCCACCGGAAGCGTTTGCCACAATGGCTGGATGAGCCGACGTGTTAGGGCTCGTAGGCAGTCCCTCTGGGTAGGAGGATACGAAAGTGCAGGGAGTGTGGCCTGATATTATCTGCTACCTCTCAGTGCAGTTAGATATCATTCAAACCAAAACAAGGGAGAGTGAAACAGCATTAAAGGGAGCAGCAAAAAGACACAGATCAATATCAGTGGAGGGGGTGAGGTAGCTAGTTTGAGACGTAACATTTCTGGGATAGTGATGGAGTTTTAGGAGATTATCGGTTAAGCATTAGAAGGCGGTCGGAAATCGGGTGGTCATGAGAGTGGTTCTGACAGATAGTTATTCATTTGGAGATGATAAGGGCATGGTCCAGACAGTAGTAATGACTGACGATACCGGCATTGACTTGCTTCTTCGCTTGTTTGCCTGATAAGACTGTCAGAGTGAGACATATGATGCCATGCTACTCGTGATTAACGTCGTGTGATGAGATGTTTGAGATGCGTGAGGCGGAAACGGAAGCGAAAGCGGGATCCATCAAAAGATAGGCGGGTGTTAAGAGCTTGATGCTTGCGCCTACCAGCAAAGACAAAGCACGCATTGGTGTGTAAATGAATGATTGCCGCCCTGCTCAGTCACCAGTCGAGCGATAGATCACAACGTTGTCGCTGGGCTTCTGTTTCCAGCAAAGATTAAGTAGCTCGCAGCGAAGAAATCAGATCTAATCTTGAATAGTGGTAGAGTGTGACAAGCACCGGAAGATTGATTGGTCAACACTTGATCTCCCCACTGACACGCAGTGGTCGAGATGGTGGTGTTATGGACCTTATGGTAAATGAGCCCCAAGGGTCGGCCAGTCGTCGGTGGGATTGATCGACAAATTAGGCGTCTTCTGGTTTAATTATCTGCTGGAGATCCAGCCACTCAACGTGGGAAGACGTCACTTTAGGGTAGTCTGCCTTTAATGAAGATTTTCAACGCTGTCAATTTGCTGGTGATTGTAATTGCGATAAGCAGACAATGTGAATGGAAGCATGATATTATTATACACACAAAATTGAATTCGGGTAGACGATACATCTTTGTGACTCGTGAGTAAGATTAGCTCTACAACTTGGACAACATTGACAAAATGATGGCCTAGTGAGCATTTCGCCCATTTCGTACTGAAAACTGGTATCAAACAATCGAAGAGGTCCGAAAGGGAGTAAGTGGGAGGAACTGCTGTACCGCACAGACTTCCTGACTCGTTGAATGTTTATCAACGGAGTTATTGTCACAAAAGGGAAGTGAAAGGGCACAAACAATCGTATCGACCACGATCCCAGTTTATTATCATGTTACAGCTATAACTTGTAATATGAGGAAACACTCGACCTCATTTTACTTGATGCACCATACCACAGGAGTTCTGGGTTGGAGATAGACGAGGACAATGACCCTGGAGGGGGTTTAGCTTGCAACGAACAGGACACAGTACAGAGAAGAACAGTTCAGAGCGAAAGCGAGAAAACAGGAAAAAAAGGAAGAAAATAGAACAAAATTCCACCAAGCTAGGTTGATCATACATGGGTCAGGGATTCAGGTGGGTTGCTTACCGTCCATGGCGCGTTTCATATCTCGGCCGGGCTCTGGTGGAGAAGGGGAAAGAACTAGCTCACAGGATGTTGGATGAATATTATGTACAATTCCATATTATGACAATAGTGAAAGTGTGCTTTACTTGGTAATAACTACCTATCATCAAGGATGCAGATGCAGTTCATGCAGAGTTGAACAGAAGGATTTAATTCCACCTCATAGTTACATCTATATTATACGTCGTACCCGAGTAGAACCAAGAGCCCAGCGTCTTCAACCACGTTTCCCCCTTGCACCTGATACGTTACAGCATACCACCAGACAATATAGCCGCTAATTCCCAGGGACATTAGGAATAATGTAACATCGTGTAGCATCAACGGCATTGATTTGGATTACTATGAGAGTCATCATGCCGCTCTATATTTGTTATCGACATGCGCTCTTCCTATTAAACACTTGGCGCACCTGAAGGCGGGCACAAACAGCTACTGGAAACATTGCTACCGTACCTCCAAATAATGAACGGCAAATGTTTGAAGCGTTTGTCGCACATCCTGCTACAACAGTAAACTGTGTCAGGTCATCGTAACACTAACAGTATATGGATACCTGCGTGGCCAGTGCAACACCATGGCTCAGTGAGCTATTAATTGATCATCGCGGATTATTAGGATAGGATTGCGGCAGGTAGAAAATGAAGGCGACAAGAGCTGACGTTGAAATGTTATGCGTGGCTGGCGGGGGGAATGAAGAAAAGATGATGTTGGATTTTTCGCAAATTGAGATATTCCATACATACCTACAGTACCTACCATTTTGGATAAGCCTAATTGCGTTATCACATTATCTAGTGCTAGCTAGGTAGCAGCACATCATTGCTTCTTATACATGCCATGTAAATATTTCATAACTAACACAATGCTCATGCTGTATCGATCCGAATAAAAAACCATGTTCACCAGATAACCATCGCGTTATAAAGAAGCATGTAATAATATCGCTAGAGTATCGCCCATAGTGACGAATATCCAGGATTCTTCTACCTGGGGTTTTCGTTTCCCTTCCCTCGCCCCCTATTTTAATCTCTTCCCATCTTATTTTCTTTCTCTCTCTCCCCCCTTCCCAGGCACGGGAACCTTGTCCGCCGCGCGCCTACACCCACCAACTTCCCGTCCACTCACATAACGGCATGACCCCCAGATGACTCTGGGAATGCTCCGTGCTACCCCTGATGGCGCTGTGACCCTGGGTGAATACCACCAATCATAGCCCACCTTGAACTGTTTAACCCCTGCGCCTCAAGCGTCATGCAACGTGCGGATTGGCAAATCAGAGGAAGGAACCCTTGCCTGAGACTTCCCAAACCCTCTGTCCCTTCCCTCCGTCAGGCCTAAACTTTTGTGCATTTCTTTTCTTGGTCGTCGCTTGTCTCTGGGTGAGCGTCAGGTACCCGCCGGACTACACCTGCCTGTAGCCTCCCCGTTTTTGTTCGTATCGTGTTTATTTCATGTTGGGATAGTCGTCGACACCCACTTTATATCCAGATCTAAGAAACACGAAGAGTCTCACGATAATCAATGATTGGGCTGTGCTTGCTTACGTCGATTGTCTAGGTCAGGTCTGCAGAGACACCAAAAATCACAAGTGCACGGTTTCCACCCAACCAGATATGCCCTTCAAATGTATTGCAAATTACTCATGTATCCTTCATCTCACAACAGCAACAACACCACCACCACTACCAAAACGCCTTCATTTCTCTCTCAGGCCTGTGCTTTGCGGTGCGGCGTCACGACCGTGCCATTCATATTCTCTCAAAATCTCTTCCAGTCTCGCACCCACTTCTTCGCTCACGGCCTCTCTTACAAGGCACCCTGGGGAATACCAGACGTAAGCTAAACCGCTGGGACACAAACCCCTGCTCGTTCATGTCTCTGAATCCATGCTCTAGGCCCTGTCAAAATCCTGGCTTTTATGGCTCTGGCCCTGGCTTATGGGTGCTAGACAGGAGGTAGTACATGCTGCTGTGCAAGTCTAGTCCTCTCCCTACCTGATTGTCCATTCCCTCTTCCTCTCTCCTCTCTCCTCTTTCTACTCTCTCCCGTCTCCTTTCTTGTACGCGATCCCGCAACACCCATTCCAGACCTCGTTGATACCGTCTGGCACGAGAACTTTGAGGAAATCGTTTTGTCACTGGACTATTATCATTCCTTTTTATTGCGGGTATTGCTTTTGCAAGATCAAATTGTTTGAAAGAAAAAGAAGAAGTGGCACTCCCTTCTCGGCCCAGGGCACTCACAGAAAGGAGAAACAACATACGACTAGCCACAGCCCCCCGATCTGTTTCACCCTGCTCAATATCGTTCGAAAATCAATCTCGACAGCATTTTCAGCTTTCTCGTCCATCAACAACCTTCACTTCTTACTTCTGCTACTGGCAGTTGTGTTTGCGGTCCTCATTGACAGCAATTTCTATTCCTAATCGCGCCTGTGGTGTCGAGGCCCTACGCCAGTCTTCGCTCATTTTCGACTACGGTCCCCTATCGCTGCATCCGGCCAGCTCGACAGTCAATACTGATTACTATCCATCAGCCGTTGGATTTCGATTCTGCAAGCAGTCCATCATTTGGTTACTGTTCATACTTACCGCCAACTGCTTTCGCTTCAATCATTGCTCGCCTGTCTTGTTCTTACCAACCACATCTAACCGGCTTGAAGCCATTTCGAAAGGAGAAACCGATTTGCGACGCGAATCCTACCCGACGACTCATCGAACACGCCATGATATCGTGATCTCACCGAGCAACCGTCCTCAGAGTTATTACTTTGAGATACTTAGTTAGCATGAGCTACCGCGATGTGCCGTCGTCCCTTGACGGCTCGTGCTCCGTCATTCATGACAACAAACTTTATGCATTTACGCCAGAGGCTTTCATGGTTCTGCCCTTGAAACAGGAAGCAGAATGGCAAGAGTTGAAGATGGGAGAGAAGGTGACAGGTGCAGTGTGTGTTGGTACTGACACTGACCTCTTTATTGTTGGCGGTTCTGGTGGCTCGGCTGAGTACATGGGACTGCAAAAGTATTCTTACTCAACCAAGGAGTGGACATCTATCACCACGATCGGCTCCGAGGTTGCTAAGGAAAGACGATTTCATGGCGCTACCTATGTCAAGGATGGCAATACAATTCTGATATATGCCGGAAGCCAGGACGGGACTGAGACCCCGTCTGATTCCTGTCATGCCATTTCAGCATCGGAGCCTTACAGTGTCTATGCTCAACCTCCCACCTCAAAGACTATCAACCCTATCTTGTTGAGCTGGTCTGATACACAGGCTTGCATGGTTGGCGGTGGTGAATCGAACACAGCCGTCAGCATCTGGAACCCTGGTGGTGTTGGCTGGACTACCCCGGGAATTACGTTGACAGAGCCCATCACTGGCACTATGACAGCTGCCGTCATGACCGGGGCAGATGGTTCCAAGAGCCTCTACGTTTTCGATCTTGCCCAGCCTGCCAATTCAGTCCGTCGATATGTTATCTGGGACAACACTGGTACTCCTATCGCCAACCCTACTGTTGTTCCTAACGAGAAGCGTGACTTGACCATGGACAACTGGCCCGAGTACAATTCGACATTTGCACCTGCCGAAGCTTGGTCTGATTACTCCGTCGCTCAAGGCGCCGATGGCCAGCTGGTATTCGTTGGTGGAAACTCTAAAGACCCCGTTGCAGTATTCAACCTTGCCGAGAACACATGGGTTGACCAGACTGCCCTTCTTGATAAGTCCCAAACAGTACTCTCTGAGAGTACTACATCAGATGCTTCAACCAAAACCAGCAGCTCCAAGACCTCAACAAAGACATCATCCAGCAAGACTAGTTCAGTAGAGGAAACGTCCACCTTTGCTTCCTCCACTGCCTCCGCTACGGACGACTCTTCGTCAACTGGTACCTGGACTGTCAGCGAGACGAGTGCCGCGGCCACTTCGGGAGCCGCCGCTGTTGGCGCAGGTCACGGCGACAGCGATTCGGGCCTCAGCTCTAATGCAATTCTTGGTATCACCCTTGGATCTATTCTTGGATTCTTGGCCCTTCTCGCTCTGATCCTCCTACTTCTACGACGTAAGCGCAAGACCCGCAATGCCGGCACCGAAGCAGGTCAACCCAAGAACTACCCCTACGAGAAGAAACCATCTGGCCCTATGTCACCCTCCAACCACTGGCAAAACCATAACCCTCAAATGTCACAGGAATCGTTCTCATCCGTTGCTATCCTGATGGGTCGTACTGGCAAGGGCAACGCTAACCACAGCGCAATGGGAAGCACTGCCAGTGCGACACATCAGCAACTGAAGGCCACCATTGGCAAGCCTGTCCTCCAAGAGATGCAACATCCTGTGCTGCAAGGTCAGGATAGGGGTGTTGCTTTTGACCCTGCTGTTGCGGAGCCTCGACCTCGCAATGGCCCCTTGGAGACACAGGATGGCATGCGAAGGAGCTCTGGGTGGAACAGGTACTGGTCCGGAGGCAGTGCTTTACAGATCCTTGGCTTTGGCGGTCCCAAGAGAGCAACCGTAAGCTCAGAAACGTCCCACTACTCTCAGTCAATCGCGAGCCGCAACCCACGTGTTACCCAAGACTCTGCCACTGTGCCACCCCTAAGCTTTGACTTCCGCCCCGAGGTCAACAGAGTAAACTCTGGCAGCCCTGTGGTGGCGAGCTACGGCAAGATCCCCTTTAAAGATGGTGTTGCAGGCAAGATCGAACAGCGTCCTCCCTCGAGAGCGTCTTCAGGCTACTCAAGTGGCATCCCTGAAAGCGTCAACGAAGCATGGGACCCGGACCATAAGTCAAAGCCATGGGGTGCCGGTCGCGCCCCGAGCAGCGCCTACAACCCCAGCTTCTACTTTGGAGCGCCCTCTTCAGATGAATCACCGCCCACCCGCCCGACGACCGGTGTAAGCACACAACCACAGCTTGCCATGGCGGAGACGTCCTCAGATATGAGCTGGCTGAACATTGGTGACCGGTCCAGAGTATAAGGCGTATCAATTCTCTACAAATCTTATTAATGAAGTCGATTTCGACTTGAACAAAACCAATCCTAATGCACGACGTCATGAATGGGACCAAGTGATATTCCTTTGATTTTTTTCCGCAAGCATCGCTTTGCCGGAGTCACAACGGACCATCTTGACATGTGCGAAATAGAGTCTTGCCCGAGAAGACTCGGCGTTCTTTAGCGTCACGACTGTGTTCGCATTCCCTTTTATGTTTTCTGTTTTATCTCTAGACGCGTGACTAGATTCGCGCATACACTCTCACTCTCGGTAGACCTCTATGCCTTTTGACTTGACAAAGATGAGGTCAATTTCCTTTTTCTCTCGACTTCAGACACGCACGAACAGACGTGGAAGTTTGTGCGATCCAACTAATCTTGACTGATATTCACTTCTTGTTTCTTTTCTTTTTCTTTTCTTTTTTTCTTTTCTTTTTTTCTCCTGCTATCTTCCGACTTGGTCTGTCCTCATGTACATTCTTGGCACGGACCTGGGACTGGTAACGGTTCCCTTTTTTTGTTTTTGTCGATGGATCGTTACCTTGTTTATGATACCACCGTGTCGTGCTGTATGTAATTTAGTTAGAGTGGTGAAAATTTGGTGGTGATGGATGAGTTTGAGGGGTGCGTGGGAGTGGTCAACGATTGAAAAAGAAAGAGAGTTGGGAGGGGGGGGGATGTAAGAAGATGGTGGATGTTGTGTCGTGGTGGTGTTTGCACGTAGGCATTCTGTGCCAGCTTGTGCATATTTGTGAAGTAGGGGTTGCGAAGCCGGAACTTCAATGAATACAACGATTTAAATTATAATGTTCCTGACGTCGAGACATGGTTGCTGTGTCCTCTCAACGGACAGTCAGTGCGTATCGTAGTCTGAGTGAGGGCTTGTAATGAGAGACACAGGTATGGATGGATCTGTACGCGGTTAATAATACGCTCATTGTATCGAAGGTTCATATGGAGCCAAACGAATATAGCATCTCTAAAATCATGCGCAAAATTCTATATCTCAGATTGTCCAACTTATTAGTAGATACTGGTTGAGTTGACATGAAGTTGAAAACATGGCTGTGAGAGGCTGAACTTCAAAAAAAAAAAAAAAGGGCCAAAGTTTCGGGCCGAGCCTCATTCTTCGTTTGAGAAGCAACACCAGTGGTAGGTAGTCCAACTGACCAGTGGTGAGCCAGCCATTCAGATTGGTTCCTCCCATGCTTTTCTTTCACTCTCCTTCTCTCTTAGGTCTGTTTTATTTATAATCCTGCATGAGCTTTGACTATTTCTCTTTCGATTATGGAAAAGAGGCACACGAGCAGCCTGCATTGCATATCCGATGGGCCGCTTCGGCGTGAGTATCACAAAGTTCCAAGCTAGCTGGTCTTAATTTTTCTTTTCTCTCTCAAAGGGGAGGCGAAGAGGGCAAGACTATTGGCTTGCCGAGGTACATGAGAGCACATGCAGGGGGTTGTCTAATGGAAATAACGTAAAACCTGGAGTGGAAATGGGCTGGATGGACTGTTTGATGAGCGTCTGATGAGTGCTCGGTGAGCATTTTGGGATGTTGAGACATGGGGTTGAGGAGATGAGATGGGTAAGAACGTAAGAGATAATCGCCGCTTTGAGCAAGGAATCCCATCTAGGGTCTATTGAAATTCTTTAGTTTTAATTCCCCAGTGCCTATGAAGCTCATGATACAGTTTCTTTTCTGTGCAGTTGGAGAAGAAAAAAAAAAAGCTGGTGAACAGACTGGCAGTTTACAGAAGTGAGAAGAGGAGGGGGATTGGAGAAACAGGAGATCCATCAGGGATCTTGTCACTCCCGCTGTGGCAGTGGGAGAGCCAACAAGGACCCAGAGGATGACCAATACTAAGAAATAATATGATGGGTCTTTTTGTTGGATGGGGTTGATAATGGATAATGGCAAAAAAACTTGGTATTATTTAGGCTGAACGACGACAGGTTGATGATTTCATTGACTTAATCACTATGTAATATGGCCGTGCCTGTTATCTAATTAGACTCGGAAGGCTAGCAAAAGAGAGAAAAAGAGAGAGAGAGAAGAAAAAAAAAAATCAATTGATGACTCTGTAGGGCTGCAATTCTAGCTTGACATGACTAGGTAGGTTGGTAGTGTAAGCTGGTTGTCATGGTTGGGGCCGATCGTTACTAAGGGGTCATATTTCGTGGGCATCGGGAAACGGAGACCCTTGTTTGGATGTTACCTAGGCGGTTGAGGCTCAGAGTAAAGGAAAAAGGCACGGAGTTTGTTCCCTCTTCCCATCGTTTTCGTGATGTTGGTCTAGCTGGATTGGCCTGGAGGTAAGAAACCAGAGAGAGGATCCAGGGGACTTTTGGTCCACTTGGAGCAGGATAGCGCTGTACCGGAAATCTTCCGAATTGAGGGGCTACTGCAGGTAGGTAGGGGACTAGAAGATACAAAATGTCAAGGGGTTGAGGTAATGTGTTTGTTATGAGCTTGAAGAGAGTGAGTGACGGTCAAGGTATCCTGGACCTGAATCTGCTTGGTCTTGGTCTCCGCATGTTACATGTGAGAGTGATTGATTGTGAAGTTGGGCATGACAAAATGTATCTAACTTGAAGAAGTACCAAGAATAAAGGAAAAAGAAAAAGATAAAGAACTATAGATCAACGTGGGCAAGTGATGCTTGAGTGAAAAGAAGCATTCATCGTTTTTTTTTTTTTTTTTGACAGTCGATATTAGCGAACCTGTTAGTGATGTTAGCGAGCGAATAAGCTAGGTGGACTGGACAGCGAATACGAGTCAAGACATTGGACCCCCACATAATACGCTCTAGTCATAAAGGCCACAAAAACAGAACATCCCCTTGTTCTTCTCATCCTCAGGTTTTGAGGAGGCAGAAGAAAAGGAAGAAAAGTCCAGAACCGTCAAAGACGCTTCGGCCAACTTTGACTTTTTTTTTCTCTTTCTTTCTTTCTNNTCTTTCTTTCTTTCTTTCTTTAATAGGAGACGTACCGGAAGGGGATGAAAAGACAAAAAGAAAAGAAGGAAAAAAGAACCCTGTTTAATCACCTATTCTCGTGCAGTGTTTAGAATAATATTAGTGACGGTTTTATGAACCCAGGTGATTCCCTAAAAATATTTTGGAATCTTCTTGAAATCTTGCAGCCACTACGCATGACATTAGTGAGAATATTCCACCTGGTGATGTCTCCTCGTGAATGAGGAATAGCAGAGGTAGGTTGTAAATGAGAGAACGAATGAACCAACCACAAGCCATAAACGCCCTCATGCTCCCTCTCATTCTTCAGCATCCATTTGCACACGACATGGGGGAGGCTATGAACCCCCACCCTTCTTCCAATCCAACCACTTACATGTCTTCCCGCCTTCCCTGTCCAGGATGGGGGGGACCAGTGGAACCCCAAGCTGGTTGAATGTTCTGCAGCTAACAAAGTTCCTCTACAGTACTTGCTGTCCTTTTTTTTTTTTTTTTTTTTTTTT
>JABGLY010000939.1:0-18539 GCA_013623525.1 Fusarium dimerum | reverse complement strand
CATCTGAAGCAACTAGCAACTACTGCCACACTGGCACAATCGCAACAGCCCGCTGCGGTAGGGGAACATCTACAGACCATGCACCACCCCCCCAAGGCGTGAGTGTCGTCCATAACTTTCACTGTAGGAGCGAGAGGAGGGTGATGGACGCATCCCGCGGGGAGTATCATGGGTTTCTACACGGCAACACCGCCTGAAGACACTGTACATCCGCTACAATCCCGTACAGGTTCAGTGGCTCGTTCTTGAAGGTACAAGTTCTTTCCTTCTAGCAATAAGCCGATAGAAGGATACAAAGCTTTTACTCAAACCTGTAGTTGCTAAACCTGTACAGTCCTAGTCCTGTAAGAGACTCTTGCTCACATCTATGGCCAACTGACCCGTACGGAACTGTATTGAAGCTCAACGATCATCCAATATGCATTATGACGGCCCTTGAAGCAAGAGTGTGGATTGGGGAATGACTGGCAATCATCCAGACGTACAGTACAGTCACGTACAGGTTCAGTAACACTTTTTGAAGGTAGATTTTTGTTCTTTCTAGCCGTGAACCAGCGGCAAGATACAAAGCTTTCACTCGAATATGCCGTCACTGAACCCCTGCTTTACTGTACATTACTGTACATTACTGTACAGTAACTTTGGAGCATATGATAAATGTTAATCTAGGCTTGTTTTTTTTTTCTTGTTTTTTTTTTCCTTTTCGTTTTATTCTAAAACATTCTAGCTAATATTGCCAAGGGCCTTCAACTATTATTCTAAATGAGGAATGAGGATCTAACATGCCTGAGTGAAGCTTCCTAGTATATGGTTCCAGTAGACATACCATGGACAACCACGCGGAATGTTCCATCACACTCTCTCGAGTGTTGTTTGTGTCCCGTGGTGCCTACCAAGAGATCCCCAATGCCGACTGAATCCTTCGCCATCACTCTCGAGCTGGCGAAGCTCATAGATAGTTTTAATGGTCGCCTCAGTCGCACCACACTGGCTCCCGTCAGATGGCTGATCACCGAGATCACCAGTTTCCTCGGACTCGGTTCCGCAGATCTATTCTACGCTGCCATCTATCTCAAGAGGCTGCTGGTCGCCTTAGAAAAGGACGAATACCTTCTGCGCCCCTACAACGAGCACTTGGTTCTCCTGGCAACACTACGAATCGCGGATAAGTTCATCAATGATCATGCTTATCGCAGATATGCGTCGTTTACCGCTCTTCTTCGCGTCTTCCGACTCATACCGGACAATCTATATGACTGCGAGATGACTATTCTAGTCAGCATGGACTGGAAACTGGATGTGACCATGGACCAGTTACTCCTACTCGACAGAAACCTCCCGCTTCTTATCAGTCCTCGTGACAAGCCGCCAACATCTACTATCCAATCAGACATTCGGTCCTCTGACGACGTCTACAAGGGACCCCCTTGCACAACCAAATCTTTCGCCATCACTCTCGAGCTAGCGAAGCTCATACATCATATTGAACCTTACCTTTGTACCACCTCACTGGACCCGGTTGAATGGCTGGTCGCCGAGATTATCAAATTCCTTGAGCTTAATGACAAGTACGAGTCTAGATTCCCTGAGCTCGATGGCAAGTACGCGTATCTCTTGTTCGTCGTCATATATCTCAACAGGCTATTGGTTACCTTGCATAGGAACCCGTCCTCTCTGCGCCCCTACAACAAGCATCTGGTTCTCCTGGCAACACTACGAATCGCGGATGATTTCGTCAGCAACCATGCCTATCGCAGATATACGTCGTTTACTGCTCTTCTTCGCGTCTTTCAACTCATGCCAAACCAGCTGTATGAATGCGAAAAGGCCATTCTAGTTAGTATGGACTGGAACTTGGATGTGACCATGGACCAGTTACTCCTACTCGACAGAAACCTCCCGCCTCTCATCAGTCCCTACGATAAACCGATGTATGCCGCCCGATCGTGCGTTGAGGAAGACGGCGAAAGAGTTATAAAGAGACCGATGGACGACTGAAACCCTTAGTATATATATAACAGAAGAGGGCGTGGCGGACAAGAAGACGACAAGGATTGATATATAACAGAGTTTTTTCAATCGCATGGTCTCCACGTATATCTGTCGAGGCAATCCCACTGGCTGGCCTATGGACCTGCCCTTCGTTGTCCTCCTACTTGACCTACATTGATTGCCGCTGTTATCGTGATGATTGTTGTGCGATGATGCTGGATTTTTCTTTCACAAACGTCTATAGGTTTAGTGACTTGTTTTCGCAAGTGGAGTTCCAGCTTCTTCGGTCGTAGGTCGGCTGAAAGATACGAAGCTCTCACTCACATCTGTGGCTAGTCAACCTGTACAGTACTGTACTGTAACATGCTGTACTGTATTGTAAATACTATAGTATCAACTTGCACTGCGGTACATTGTGGCACATATCTATCGACTAATAGACTTATTTATCATAAATGGCGACCACATCTGACCCAGATTTAGTTCCTGAACCATCAATTATAGCCACGTCGTAGTTCTTCAACTATAGGGTGTAAATGCTACATAGGAGCAAGGATACTCATTACGTATATATTGGCTAGATCTCTTTCTGGAAATGAAGTAGGGGGCCATGGCACTATCGTTGAACGACCTTGGAAAATCTGCGATCTGGGATGGCTTACTGGAAATTGAGGGGATGAGTCAAGATCCGAGGTGTGAGCATAGGAAGATAATGGTTCACGTTGTCTGGTTCGACAACACGAAGGATATCGTGGAACTAGAAACTATGCACCTCAAGTGCCCAGCGACGGTAAGTAGCCCTGAGAATACCGACGCTGAGCCCGATCTTAACTTGCGCTTGATAGATGCTGGAGTACTACGGGAAAAATCTTGAATTCGTCGATGCTTAGCAGCTACAGATTCAAGTATAAGTTTTATATCCATCCACCAGCTTATTGCTAGCAAGAACGAAATTTGTGCTTTCGAGAACAAGCCACTAAACCTGTACGGGAGTGTGGTAAGGGCAATGGCTACCTTCTCGATCGAAGCATTCGAATGCTCCTATTCTACAGTGAACTATCCTGGGCAGGCCGCTTCTGGGGGTTTACGATAAGGATTGTCTTTGCCTGAGTTACAGTGGGGTATAGGTTCAGTGACGGCGTTCTTGAGTAGAAGCTTTGTATCTTTCCACTGATTCACTACTGAAAAGAACAAAACACTACCTTCGAAAAATGCCACTGAACCTGTACGGGACTGTAGCAGACCATTTCGTATATTTATAGAACCGGACGTGACAATGTTGACCTGCCGGCCGCCATTCTTGCCAGCTCCTTGCATATAAGTTGACTGATGTGTCTCCGAAAACATAGGACGAAGTAGTAGGTTCATTCCCCAGCATATTCCCTATGCCTGAGCACGTGGGGTCGGTCATTATCACTTCTGTGATTGTCTTTTCCTGTTCCCTCTACTTGATCAATACCTTGTTTCTTGAAATGCTCGCGTTATTCCGCATCCTTCTTCTCTGCTCCTTGGTCTTGCTTGCTGTGCGCCATCCACGCAGCACTAGACAATCGCTCCACACCACCGCTCGGAACATTGCATTTTACTGTAACAAAGCCCTACCAAGGTCGGTGGTGGACGCAGTCTTACGAGCAGTCCGCGACCTGCTCATTTCAAATGCAAATAACATAATTCGCTTCCTGGGCTCAGATCCCTACATAAAGTCCCAAGAAGACAGGAGAGTTGAGATCAGCTAGGTTGTTCGGTGGAGGAATGAAGTGCCCAACTGCTTCAACCTCCGGAGGAATTTTATTGGGTTTATGTTATGGGATTAAGAATGGCACTCCCTGCGACTTCTTCTGCTGTGTCTCAAACACGAACCTCAAACCTAAACTTCGGTAATATCAAACACAATAGAGTCCGTCGCCTTATCAAGCATGTCAGCCATCTGTCTGCTGCGGGTACTTGCTTGTGTCGTTCCTGTGAGATCTCCGGCCATCTTGGTGATCTGATACATGTACTGCTCTTTCAAGTGCAATTCAAGGTTGGTGTACGAGCCTGACAGACATCATAAGCAGACACTAACAAGTCAGCGTTAGAATAACATAGTTGTACAGTGTGCATGGTCAATTCTCCGCTCTTTCAAGTCATCATCGCTTCTTGACTTGGCCTTACGGCCTACTTCTACTTCAAGCTACAGTAAAGCACGGGTTCAGTGACGGCATATTCGAGTGAAAGCTTTGTATCTTGCCGCTGGTTCACGGCTATAAAGAACAAAAATCTACCTTCAAAAAGTGTTACTGAACCTGTACGTGACTGTATCTGTTGCCAAATGTGACATACTCTCTGATATTCATGTAGTTCTGGACGAGCGACAACGTGACGAAAAGAAGGAGCCGGCCATGTTTATAACTGCAGATCCCAAAGAGTATCCTCGTGATTTCCATCTTGAAGCCTCCATAAACCAAGAGCTTGATAATCAATGCCAGTTATACAGTATTGAACACTTGCACCTTCCTCTCCTACAATAACTCTCTGTTTATAAAACAAAGTCCCACATGTCCCGCATAAGTGTATAAACACTGTGTACTTGGTTTCTAGGCACCAGAAGTGGGTAGACTTCTGTTCCTGGGCTATATCATACTCATGACTCGCACTGTGAGACTGGCTCCACTTCTTCAAATCCGCTTCCCAGACCTCTGGGCTGGAGGGGTACTTCCGAGTACCTCATTCCCCCGGCCAGAAATTGCTCACACACCCAGAAAACGACCCATTTCTGGCAAAAACACCTGCTCATGAAGTAGAGGCATGTACCGCGGAAGCCCCACCTTAGAGTTTACGAAGAACATTTTATTTTGGACCGGAAGGTGCAAGTGCTCAATACTGTACAATATTGAGAACAAACCAGCATAAAACATACTTCCTCGAACTCAGGATTAGCTACAGTTCATACAAGTCGGTACCCGCAACTTGTAGAGCGGGTACACTATACCTAAAGATTGAGGAACATGGGAGGTACAGTATACGCCGGTAAATACAGCAGCTGCCTGAATTTTGGTACTGTGGCAAAGTTGCATGAGCCCTAACGTAACTACAGTGGCTATTTAGGATCAGAAGTCGTTGCCCGGCAGTTGGTAGGACGTTGAAGCGCATAGGCGGTTCCATTACGATGACAAACTTAAACTCATCCCCCCCCCCCAAATTCAAATAAGTGACCTATCTTTAGCTCTAGATCGCAACTGTTCAAAGTACCAGCATATAATGCATACAGCAGTTGCCAGAGCTGCGCGATACATGTACCAACGGCGGTCACGTATGGAGATTCGTGTGATAACGCAATGCGTGGTACCCTCTCAACTACACTGACGTACAGGTTTAGCAACTGCAGATTCAAGTAAAAGCTTTGTATACTGTACTTCCACCAGCTCACTGCTAGAAAGACCGAAATTGTAGTTTTGAGGACAAGCCACTGAACCTGCACCGGACTATGTAAGATACAGTAGCAGGTGGAGAAGAAACGATACTACACCAAGAGGGGAAGAAGGAAGATACCAGTTAATCACCAGACGTGAAGCGTAGGTTCATGCCAGCCCCTCTCCCAGTCCTATGGCTCAAGTAGAAGGCGGGGTTGTACCAGAGCATGCCTAGTTCTATGGCATTAGCCATGGAGAGCTTCAGGGAGACAGTGTTAGAAGGAGTTTTTATTTAGGTAATCTACTTATCCCTATATAAAGGTAGCATTCAGTAGCCTTATTATGCCCATGCCGCTATAAATAGGATGTCGGCTCCCAAGCTGTCGCCGAATCATACGGACCCAGGCCCGGTTTTGGGCAGAGGACCAGATTGTGAAGAATGCCATGGAAAAGATTTGAACGGCAAGGTGCTACGTGCTAGACTGCCCCGGAAGACTACCGAGCAAGCCGTGCCGAGGAAGGCGGAGATGATCAGTAGACAAGTAAAAAAATGGCTTCCATACAATATCGAGGCCTCGGAGCTTAGCTGTTCAAAGTCACTGATAGTTTGTCTGGTGGTTATAATTATTATCACAACCGTCAAGGCCTCGACCAACGAAAAGGCCCAGCATGCCCATGACACTAAAGGGCAGTAGCGTGTCCACCAGAGATGCCACCACAGACTCGTCGTTATAAGCAGAGCGACCAGTATCCACCTGGAGCTCTCAACCCTTGTGGCGATTCGTTCGAAATCTTGATTCAAACCTGAGGTCAACGACGTCAAATTGGTTAACCTCTCCCGGGCTGTCATGTTCTTGTGCAGATATGTCCCACTGCCATCGGAGTGGATGCACAAACTCGCATGTCCGCTGCTATAGAGGGAGCTGCCGTTACTGGCTGGTGACGTCGGTGGCATAGCTGTGATCTGCCGATGTTTAGGGGTCAGCCTATGCTCATAACCCACCTTATGCTGAACCTACGTTGAGGAAAGAGCAGTGCTGCGTGTCATACGTATTTGGAGGTATGACTAGGATGATCATTATGAAGGATATAAGCCATGTTAGCATGTATCCCTGAACTTGTAATAATTTACCATCTGGGGAAGAGGAAGAGGGGTTCATGGCGGAATGCAATATTCAAGGTCAGTTTAGCCACAGTACCTGTCCTGAATTTATGCAATAAGTTCAAGGCAGTCTCATCCAAATATATAGCTCAGAGCGGAGGGCGCAGAAAAAATCCGAAAATAGTGCAGCTAGTATCTGATTCATATAAAACACGCACAGACGCACACACACACACAGATGTATATATATATATGTATACATATGGACAGGTTTGTTACACGATAAAGGCAGATTTATCCTGAGGCCACACTAGATCAACCTCACCATCATGAACTATTGGCGCTGGTCTCGTGACGTTAAATATATTCTCTTGCCAATACTGATATGTATCCCCGCCCTTTATCCTCCCTTGTACTCTATTGTCGGGGCCAAGATGAAGACTGAAGGTGTCGCCAGGGTCGTGCTTAATCTCCCAGACATCCATGCTCGCTTCGATGTCACAGACGTGAAGGAAAAAGGTGCCGATGTGGCGACACGCGTTCACGGCGCAGCCACCGAGGCAGTTTCGGAAATCTCGTCCAAATCTACTGCTGCCGTCGGCCTCATGACTGATGTACCCGAGGAGATTACGCTAGGAAGCAACCAGGTTTGCTGGCAGTATGAGAAGGGCGATGAGTGCGGGCGGATCCCACCTGACTTCGAAGGTTGGTTTCCTGAGCCGGTTATGAAGCTGCTTGCTGAGCTTACGGACTTGCCACATCTCCCAGAGTCATGGGCGCGAATTGATATTCATACATGTATAATTGTTTCTGCTGTCGGTCTATTCGTGTACATTCTAGCCTTGATTCTCGTCTTGGTCCAGCCCAGGGTTCCCGCCCCGGTTGGGCTCTGTCGTATTCTACTGGAAGGTTCGCTTTTCCTCCTGATTCTTATCCCCCTGGCACTAGCTATTGTGGTTATCAGGGTGATCAGCGGTACACTGAAGCAGGTTCACGTCTTCGAAACGATCGACGGGCAACTTTCGAGCCTGCTTTTCACTTCGCTTATTCTTGCCGCTCTATCAATGATAACATATGCTTGGTATAGAGTACTGTTCAGCTAAAGTATGCAAGGAGTGAGAGAGCGATAGTATCATCTACAGGAGAACGAGACTGCAGCTAAACTCTACACTGTGCTTCGTCGCTCCAGCATCAGGGAGGAACAGAATCAGGGGATTCGTCGCACAGTGGAAGCCAACATCACCCGGTTATCTGCTCCTTTTATAGTAACTACCATATTGAGTGAGGCACCAGCTTCGGCTCTTGTACTTCATCTCAACCTCAGCGAGAACTGAATGATGAAGACTATTTCAGCGCTAGTCCTTCGCGACTCTAATACATACAGCAACCATGAACTCTATACTCTTGTATTCTTCTCTTGAAGAGCCCTATGTTCGATTGAAAGCTGCCACAGAGCAATGCTGAGTATCTGCCTCGCTTTCGAAGATGGAGAACGGTGCGAGCAAGCATGGAGCCATGTCTATGTAGTAAGGAGGCTGACCAAAGAGACTAGGGCGCTTTCACCTCGGATGGCCATTGTTGTTTGAAGCTAATGAAGAATGACTGCGTGGAGAAGCCAAGCATGTGTTATCAGCTCGTGAGGCCGAGCCCCTAAGAGCCTGGAATCTAGCATATTAATCATGCCTATTGACCTACCCAAGTTTTTCTGAACTCCCGCTATGAACATACAAGAAGAAAAGAAAGGGAAAAAAAAAAAAAAAGAGGAAGAACAAGAAAAGGGGGGGAAAACGATGTGGATTAGACGGGTGTTAGTTATAATGTTGCTTTTGTCATCTGCTAGGAAACCCCACCCCCACTTTAACCATAGAGGTTCGGACAGACAAAGGATAAACATTGTGGCCTTCAACCAGGTACTGGGGACTAGACCTAGGGCAAGACTTGGATCATCAAGCAGGTGAAACCCAAATCCCAAAGAAAGCCCTTAGAGGTCAAGGCATAACTTGCGTTTCTCTTTTGCTGAGACTGAAACCCTGTGGTCATTACCGGATGTGTCTATGATATGCTTGCACAGCCTTTGCCCGTGGCTCAGATAAACTACAAAACCCGAACCGGAAAGGGCGCGAAAGGGTCTCGATAGATGTTTGGCGTCAAGCAGTGACCGCTTCATCGGGATGCATGCCCCTCTTAAATGCAGCGCCTGGAGCCTGCTTCCCCGCAGCGTGTCCCTGTTCTTGGTAAAAGTTAGCTGGCAAGTGGAAGGGAGTCTAACGGAGCGATGCGCTTGGAGGGGACGACAGAATGAAACAAGAACAAAATCTGCCTACCACATAGTCAAGCCTCCGGTATCTCTGATGCCGGGGATCTCGGAGATTGACAGGAATGCCCAAGAATTCCAACCTAGGGCAGGCCTCGATGACACGCTGAACATGGTCGATCCCTAGCTTCAGCGAAGTTCCGGGGTTCGCTATATCCCCTCTTAGGTCTATCACGAGAAACCTCAGCCTTTCGTGGCGGCGTAAGAACTCATCCAGCCGCCAGGGTTGGAAGACATTGCCCAGCCGCAGGGCTACCTCCTCTATCTTCTTACTCTGCGCAAGACGGCGGAGCAAGCGGTCGAGACATCCATAGGAGAGATGGCCGGCCAGGTGGAAAACGGAAAGATTTTCCAATAGGTCAAATGACATCATCCGCTCGAGGAAATCCTCAGTCCGGGGGCAGAGTCTGAGTTTCAACCTGGCGAGCTTCCAGGTCGGCGTGGGGCTCTCCTGAGAGAGGTAAATGCCGTCAAGCGACAGGTCAGTGATACGGCTGAGATCGACCCTGTCGAGGAATGTCCGGTTCAGCGTGGTCTCGTATTCCACAAGGCTGAGATGGAGCTTCGTCAGGAGGGCGCAGTTCAACAGATGCCATCGTATCCACCGAAGCTCTAGATTGGTACGAACCTCGAGGCGCGTGAGACTCTTGAGATTGCGAAATACCCTACGAAGGGTATGCCATTCAACATTTGAAGTGATAGATGAGATCTGTTCAGGGTGGTGACGAACGCCTGAGAGAAGGATGCGTAGAAGCGGTGACTGCCCCGGTGGCCATAGAGTAGAGCCCTGGTTGAGGATATCTACCTCTCTCACGAAACAAGCCAGGCCGCGTTGGTAGTATAGTGTGTTCAACAGGCATTCCGTTTTTCGGTTAGGTACCCCACCTTCGAACCGTAGCTTCAAGGAAGCATATAGCAAAGAATTGGCCTGGTTACGAAGTGTTTTGCTGCAGAGAGAAATATTACACAGGTCTCTTGGCGGTAAAGATGTGAGGACGAGTCGCAAAATCTCGGGAGGTAGACTGTTCAAGGGCTGTTGCATACCATCGTATCCTGTCTCGCGGGCCTACCTGGCGGTGCCTTTATATTAGAAAGTTATAAGATGGAATGAATGGCTCCTCGGTGCTGGCGGGTCAACGATCTAGTGTCGATACTCAAATGTCCGATCTATAAACAGTCGTCCCCGTGACTCATTTTGTTGGTGATGGATTAGGCTATCCCTAGAATAGATCCGACTCTACTGCCCAAAGTTCTCGCCACGACCGTGCGCGCTATATAAACCTGCATTGGAGACCATCTATCCTTCTGGGATATACCCCTGAGAATCATTGACGATGTTTAGCAATCTTTTGCCCATTGCCCAGCTGGTGTTGGCGCCCGCAATCGTCGTCGCATCTGAATCTTCTAAGCAGGCATGTCTCTGGGCGCCTGGTTCCGGGGAGTATTTGCTTAATGCTGCCAGTGCTCTGGATGTTGAAATCAAGGCGATTCAGTCGTTGAATGACGATCTGGATGACGCAGACGCAATCTACTACGGAAAGACTTATACCGTTCCATGCATGTCTACCGTGTCCAGCCCAGCCACGTGGAGTTTTAGTAGTCCGTCAAATTTCTATCTCGAACTGAACGGCTTCACGGCCAAAGACGATCCGACTTCAGCGCCGTGGCTGCCGACTTTAGAGATACCCTTGACCCTGCCGACACCCACACCTACCAGGTCAATTGGTAGCAGGCGTTGAAGTGGTTCCGATAGAAAGGGTCACGTGAATGCGATCATAAATCCGTCGCGGGCTGATCGACTGAGATTAGGATGTCTGTAGAATAGAGTAACAGCCACGGCACTATAGCATTAGTCAATACATGGCCTCTCACGCGGTGGCACACATGGCCATATGACTACAATCTCAAAGTAAAAGCACCACGTTCTTCCACAAACTCACGGTTTTGAGCACCTCTAGACCACATGGCTGTAACATATTGCTAATATGGGTGAAAGTTTCGTATCCTTCACTCGATTTACGACTGTAAAAAGCCAGAACTCTACTCGCGAAACAAGTTACTGAACCCGCACAGATCTGCACATTATGTAACTAATATGTGGCATAGTCCTGCATAGGTTGACTAACCGCATATATGAGTGAGAGTAGTTTTATGTCTTTCTACTGATTTACTACTAAAAAGCCAGAACTATACTTGCGAAAACAACCTATACCATGCTACAGTCACGTACAGGTTCAGCAGCACTTTTTGAAGGTGGATTTTTGTTCTTTCTAGCCGTGAACCAGCGGCAAGATACAAAACTTTCACTCGAATATGCCGTCACTGAAACTGTACTTTACTGTACACTGCCGCACAGGTTTAGCAATTATAGATGCAAGTGAAAGTTTTACATCCTTCCACCGGCTTACTGCTGCTAGAGAGAACTGAACTCTACTTTCGACAACAAGCCACTGAGCCTGTAGTTTGATAAACCAGATGATAAGTAGGTGGGATCGCTCTTATGCTGTAAAACGCTTTTTTTTTTTTTTTTTTCGCCTCTCTAATTCACGGCAATTGGCACGTCGAAAAACGCCTCGGACAACCATCGAAGTCGTAACTTTTAGTGGGAAAAAAAAGACATTTATAAGACGCATGATTAGGAGAACGCCCTTGACCAAGGGTGTTATTCTTAGCCTGTCTCGGTGGCCTACTGTTATTGGCTATCCGAAAGCTACCAGTTATCTGGCCAGCCTGGTAGCATCACCTTATCAACCTGCTAGTCGCCCGCCAGAACTTACACAATTCGTCAAAGGCAGAGACCATGCTCAAGTTCTTTCGAAGTCAGTCGCTCACTAAGAAGGATCTTCATCGCGATGGCCAAGACTTTCCGCCGGCTCCCTATATACGTCCACAGTGGAAGCAGATGAGGCCGAGGAGCGAACCGTTCCTGAGGAGGAAGAAGAAGCTTGACAAGCCCCTGCCTGCTACCCCGATGCCTGCTATTCCGACAAGATCTTCACGAAGAAGAGTAGCCGCCACCCCCAAGAATGCCCAAGAACCTTCCTCTCTGCATCATACTGCGTCCAGGCTCCCAGATGTATATCAGACCCGGCAAGGGTCGTTCTACTCTCCAACTATCAAGGAGGTGCTTGGCGTCTCATGCTTCTGTCTTTTCGGAGGCCATGGCTACGCGATGTCAGGTGACGGAAAGGGCGAGATTGTGCTAGAGAAGACCACGAGGGGTAATGAATCACTCAAGGCACTGATAGAGGCTGCCCATATGATATGCACGTTCAAATTCGACCTCATATATGCTGTCAGACTTGACCTGGCGCTTTTGAGGAGAGCAATGCGCCAGACCGAGGCCAAACCTTTGCTAAGATGCAGCTCCGTTTCCAGCAAAGCACGCCCTCCTGACACGCTCCCTCGAGAGATGTATGATAAGTTCCTCGCATGTGATGGCTGGGAGACGCATGGACATGAAACACTTCCTGAAGGGTTTCATTATGGGTTTAGCCGTGTATTCAACCGTGGTCAGGATCCTGTCCTAGCGACGAAGTCACACCCAGTGATCATATTATCATGCCTTTACGAGTCACCCCGTGAGGAATTATCACCCGACTTGGTTGCCTTGGACCAGCAAGCGCCGGAACTATTCAAAGCGCTGTCAAATGATACTGCGTGGCTTTAGGCTGTTAAGAGTTGCGGAGCTTTGATGGGGCAACTATATAACATTTGCTTCTCCACGTGCGCACAGTAGTATAGTAAATAATAGTATGCTCTCTACCGGGTGATGGAATAGGTGCTGTTTGATTTCATTCTTGTCATCATCTGGCTTTGCTGCTGCACACGACAGCGATTGGAGCTGCTGTAGCTCGGTGCGCCATATCACAGCGATTCTTTCTGGTGTTGAATCGGTTCATGTGGACCGATCTTGGTTGCTGCTGCGACTTTAGTGGTGTCGGCGTTTCAGGTTGATATACGCAGCCTATTTTAGATTGGAAGACGGGAGCAGATAGATATCCAATCTGGGTCGGTCGGAGCTACAAGAGGGTCTACGTGCTATATAAGAAAGCAGTAAGGCCGTCCCATCATCTCTCTCGGGCTATGGATGTCCAGTCTTCGATCGTGCTTCTGGCCGAGAAAACAGACCAACTGATCGCGAAAGCCGGCCCGCTAGAGCGCCGCCGCCTGCAGAAGTCAAGTGACCTTTTACGCCTCTGCATAGACACCCAGTCTAGTCCCGGGGTCCTGGAAATTCTCCAGAAGGAACTGCTCGCACAACATGACTGGCTGGATATGTATCTAGAGTTTCAACAGACGCCATCTAGCACCAGGCTCCCACTCAGAGACACCATAGTTAGTACAACCCAGGATGAAGAGCCCTGGCTTAACAAATTGTCGACTGAGGCTCTGGAGGGAGCAAGAGCAGTCTGCCTGATCCTGTGTCAGAGAACAGACGTGTGCAACGAGTGGCTTCCTGTGGACGGGAGAAGACGCAGAGTATCCTCGCTCACGCCCTATCATGGCCAAGCTGTGGACGGAGAGGAGGAACAAGATGGTGTGGACGAGATGCCTCCGAGCGATGCTGAAACAGCGTCATTCTATTGGTCTCCAAGACAGCGGTCTTTTTGGTATTTCTAGAGGATTATGTACTATATATACACCTGCGCTTGCCTTCCACATGTCTTTAAGAGACCAAAAGCTCTTCGCACAAGTCTGGCGACCGGCGACTTGGTTGATTGAATAGAATCTGTTTGTAGTTTATGCGGGTTCACTGACCACAGATGTGAGTAAGAGTTTTCAACTGACTGCCGTATAGGTTTAGCAACTGCAGACTCAAGTAGAAGCTTTGTATCCTTCCGCCGACTTACTGCTAGAGAGAACGAAACTGTACTTTCGAGAACAAACCACTGAACCTGCACAGGACTGTACCTTGCGGTGAATCTATTGACATAGTATAGTGACTTACTCTCGCAAGTCGTCGAGTCGGTTGAAAGGTACGAAAACCTTACCTCACATCTGTGGTCAGTGAACTCGCATAGAACTTTACAGTCCTGTACAGCTTTAGCAACTACAGGTTCAAGTAAAAGCTTTGTATTCTTCCACCAGCCTACTGCTAGAAAGAACGAAATTCTACTTTGAGAACAAGCCACTGAACCTGTACGGGACTGTACTACTGTACAGTACTGTACTGTATCTTAAAATACCATTGCCTCCTTTCTAAGAAGAAGCCGTTGAATGTCTAAATAGGGACAGGTCCATCTTGGACTATCGCAACGGAGAGGGAAACCGAGGATCATATATATTTTGATCCTCTCCAGCCTTGCTAGCTTGCCTGGGCCATGGGCAATCGGCAGCAGGATAGCCCTCCATGTAGGGTTGTGAAGGAAGCTGCTCCGTTGCGTCGAACATTTCAACAGGCGGGTTCTTGTGCACAGACAACTGACAGGCCAGAGAGAACCGGGGGGAAGAAACGGAAGAAGAAGCATGCCGCCACTTACCCTCTCAAGGAAGGCAATCTAGAGAGTGGAAAGTGCTGCGAAAGATGCGTAGCAGTAGGCAGATGAACCTTCCCTCCCTAGATGCTATCGGGCTGTTACTGATAGTGCACGCTAAGGCCGTCAACACACGAGCGCTGGCTACGTCTCGCTTCACATGCAGCTTCTTCCATCAACATTGTCTTCTAGTAAGTCTACGCGGAGGCTTGAGACAGCAGACCAATGTCATCCGCCAGTTCGCCACCCGGGAGTCCACCGTGCTGATATGATTATGTCTAGGCCTTCATTCATGTGGTCACCGAGCATCTCTATAGCCGTCGAGCAGAGATAAACAGCCACACAGCAGTGCGTGATAACCTCTGTAATACATGCAGAGAAGTAAGTCGATCTTGCTGACAGCAGCGGCACTTGCCCTGCCCTGTCCTGCCCCATGACTGACAGGTGTTTAGGTGCTATGCGGCGACCGCAGAGGCCTTCTCGGTCGAGTATGCTTCGGGGTAGGTTTCCCGGGAAATGATGGAGGATTGGAGGTTCCGCTTGCTGACGTGCATTTCTTCCCTAGACCGTTATTCGTGTCATCCGCGCGGCCCTCCAGGAAGTAGCCATCTGCTTCTATGATGATTGTAAAGTCCAGGGCTCGACGCTACATGAGTTTCAGGTGATTATCGTGGCGTGCTGTCTTATGCCGACCATTTACTTACCAAGATACAGCGCTTAGCTTCCGCCATAGCAAACGATACTGCAAGAACAGGCAATCCTGATCCTCTACTCAAAGTTAGGGGTCGCCCCGCCATTCACGAAGCCACCACTGACTTGCTTGCTTCCAGGATCTATCCCACGTTCTAGCAAAGATATTACGGGTTCTCCGCGAAAAGTCTCTCCACAGTATTGATCAACGCCCTATTCAGCATCAGGAGGATTCAGACGATCCATGTTCGCCCCCTTTTTACCAGCATGGTTCTTGTTATTATGAAAACCTATTATGGCCTGTTAACAATGACCCTTTGACACACGCCTCCGCATATCCGAATCCGGATTGCTCCCAGATAGTACTTGACTTCACCCGGGTTATATTTCACACCGACAATACGAAGATCCGTGTATACGACGAACCGCTTGCAAACAACTACGTGATAACAGTTCCAGGACGGACACTCTATGATCTACTTATGGCGATTCACACCTTCTATGACTCCGCTCTACGGCAGTTCCATCATGTGTACGGCAAGGGTGCATTTGTCGATAGCGACAGGAAAGTTTATGACGACGAAATGGTGGAGTTGAGAGGGGATGTTAAGGATATGAACCCCTTTGAACATGGATGGTATATAGATAAGCCCTTCTGGCGTAGTATCGACTATCAAAGCGATGGTGAGTGGGTTCTTCATCTGTGTGTAGTTTGAGCTCTCGCCTGCTTCAATATATGTGCTTGTCTTTCTCTATTGAGCCATCTGTCTCTTACTTTATGACGGTGCTCGAGTATCGCCAAACTTGTCGCAACTCCTACTTTGGTGCTGTTCTGAACACCTGCCACTCTCCAGAAAGGCGCCGACTAACTGGCACATCACGTCAACCCGCTGCCGCTCCCCTCCACCCATTGTTCCTCCCAATCATGGCGAATCGGCGTATTGGCGATCGTATACAGTCCCGTACAGGTTCAGTGGCACTTTTCGAAGGTAGTGTTTTGTCCCTTCTAGTGGTGAACTAGTGGAAAGTTACAAAGCTTCTACTAAATGATGCTGCCACTGAAACTGTACTCTACTGTATCAGGATCTAGCATCAGTGCATGGATCGTACGATGCTTCGATTCGCTATTGGTTACAGTACTTTCCAGGCTTACACAAAAGGCCATAGGGAGGAAAGAAAAAAGTACATACTCCAGCTTGGTTGGTACAGTAGGGGTCGGCCGGAATGACTAAGCATCATGTAGAAACTTGTGACACGAACAGATGACGGAATACAGAGCACTGCCGTACAGGCTTAGCAACTACAGATTCAAGTAAAAGCTTTGTATCCCTCCACCAGCTGGCTGCGTGAAAGAACGAGATTATAATTTCGAGAACAAGCCAATGAACCTGTAGGGGACTGTACCATAAAACCTCATTGGAAGGATCATGTTTCTTGCCGGGCCTACAGTTATGTGCACGACCAGCTTCCTCTTTCTTACAACATTGTCGCTTGTTATGGGGGGCATCAACATCAAACCGTTTATCGCGATTGGTTGTAAAATGCTTAAAGTGGAGCGGAAGGCCAACTTCAGAAGCGACAGTGTTGTAAAAAAGAGGAAGCTGGCCATGCACATAACTGTATGCAAAGTCTTCTTTCAAAACAACCCTGTCTTGCTATCCAGCCATGTCAGTCTCGTTGGTGTTATACTATTGTACAGTACTGCGCAGTCGAGACATTCGACATTGGTCGTGTTCTGAGGAGTGAGGTACAGTACAGTTGTGACGCACAGCTATTGGTCGGGGTAGAATCAATGACCACTGATTGGTCAGAGCAGGGCCCATAATAGGGGCTGCTCCCTTTCTCTATACGATAAAAATGGCTCTTACAGCATTTTTCCTTCGTAGAATATCAACGATCTCTTTTACCCACTTCATTGTGCTCTATTATTAGGTGACCGAGCTGCCGTCACAACAGTCCCGTACAGGTTCAGTGGCTTATTCTCTCAAGTAGAGTTCTGGCTTTTACAGTCGTAGATTGGGGGAAAGAGACAAGACTCTCGCTGACACCTGTGGACACTGGACCCGTATAGAGCTGTATGCCGTTTCAAGATTTCATCGAGCAGTTGCAAGAGATGGGCTTCTGTATCGAGCGCGCCATTCCTTATCTACTGACGTATAACGTCAAAGGGCGTTATTTAGCAACCGTGTACAGTGGGGTATAGGTTCAGTGACAGCATTCTTGAGTGGAAGCTCTGTATCTTTCCACTGATTCACTACTGAAAAGAACAAAACACTACCTTCGAAAGGCGCCACTGAACCTGTACGGGACTGTACTGGTACCTCGTTAATATATGAAATAAACGAGCGCTGACATGACATAGGGTAGCTGACAAATCAAACCCGGGGTACAGTAACAAGCGAGTTCGATCTCGACCCATCAGAATTACACACAATACCTGTATCTAACTACCTCTTACTAGATTATATAAGCCTTATTCTCACGGCTGACGGTGAGCGTATGAGAACCCCCGGTCGAAGCACTTAAATAAACTCAAGCCACTAACACCAAGTTGATGGATTAGCGCGTCATAATGGCCAACATGCAGGCAATATATGTGATATAGCATTACTTGGTCAAATCTAACAATGGAGGGGTTCGGAAGTGGTAGATCTAACCCTGATGCGTTAGATCTCCCAAGATCAGGTCAGTTCTTCTTTCCTCTTCTCTTTTTCATAATCTATAGAGCAACTTTGGTGGTCCTGATTGATTTCTTAATGTATCGCAGTATACAAGCTATAAAGCTACCCTTTGAAAATCATCATTGTCTATTAGTAGATTATTCTCACTCGCGATTCCTTGCTTACAGTTTTGGCCTCTCCTCGCCCACAATCATCCAATCGCCTTTCCCCCACATTGCGAAGCTTAGGCCGCCGTCAGGTGATCATGGCTCGCAATGGATTCACAGCTCGCGATGATTTTCTAAAACACGTCGACTGGGAGGAGCGGATACCACCTTCCGTATACGTGGGCATGTCCAAATTCTTCATAGACAAAATCGTGCCACTACAGCAACTTTTAAGCAAACAAAACCAGTCCGACTTTAGAGCAGTATTGAACGAGCCGGACGTATTGGCCCTATTGGCCCAACTTCTCAACACGCATGCGAAACAAATGGCAGCTGAAAGCATATGCGCTGATGCCGTCGGCGACTGCATCGACAAAGTCACATCACTAGTGGCAGGAGTGGCCGATCCAAGTGAGGACGCGGTCGACATGATCGCTGAGGCTGTGGTTCAGCGGCTCAGGCAGGGCGACATGATTAGAAAAGAGGTTCGCTGTGTCTGCGGGGTGGCCGGCTTCGAGACAAAGGGCCCCTACACACGCAGGCGGAAGAGCCAGAGGAAATTCCTAGTGTTCTGTGAGGGATGTGGCGCCTGGCATCATGGCTTGTGTGTTGGACTCGAGGTTGTGGGAAATTCCACGTGCCTGGGAGGGTTAGATAGCAAGCGGTAAAAACGGCATGTCAAACGTCAAGGAGTCCGGTGATTCTATCGACGTGTAATTCCTCTTCGGCCTCGGGGGAGGGGAGG
>JABGLY010000938.1:0-16435 GCA_013623525.1 Fusarium dimerum | reverse complement strand
GCCCCAGGCTCCAGGTGCCCCCTCCCTCCCTCCAGCGCCTTTCTCACTCATTCTCTGTCTCTGCCTCTCTCTCAAGCTTGTCTCTTGTCTGCCGTGACCAAGTTCCCTGGTCCTCTTGAATCCCGCCTCTCGCTCCTTTCAACCTTTCCATCCTCCCGCCTCCCGTTTCCAAACCAACGATCGTATCTCTTGCCACGAACGAACCTAGCGACCATCCATTCGACTTTCGGCTTTCAATCAAGCACACAATATTGCTTGCTTGTTTTCGATCGATTTACTTCGCTCGGTATTCGAAATAACCAGTCGCCTCGGTCGATGATGTCTTGAGAGAAGATCGTCCTATCTTGACCTGAGCTTGTCTCTGAATCCACTCGTTTCCTTACCTGTCTCAACGATCATTCATTCTTAACCTCCCATTACTTCGTCGACAATCCAGACAGACTTGAGCCTGGGGTAAACATAAAAAAGAAAATAGAAACCCATCTTACCTGTACTCTTGGACCCGACGAGTCATCAACTACATTCCTTATCATATTATTTCATCGTCTCTATTATTCTCTGTCAATCAAAGTACGATCGCCAAGACCAACCGCTACACTACAACCCAAACTCGAGCGATCTTCCCGAGTGATAGACAGCTTGGTTTACCGGCATCACTCGCATCATAACTCGACCGACCTGCTTTTCACCCCGTAACCATGGAGGAACCACGCTATCTCGTCGCGAGAAACTTGGATGAGTTGAGCCATGGTAAGTTGACAACCATCCTCCACATCTGCATGTCAAAGACCACTAGTCATTAATTCCATCGATAGTTCTTCAACTGGTCCCACGAGATGACAGATGTGTTAAATGTGACGATACCACGGAACTCGAGTGTCCCAATTGCGGAGAGGGCGAGAGCTGTTCCTTCACTGTTCCTTTGGACTGCAATCAGTGTGCAACATCTGTCTGCACCAAGGACGGAACCATCAACTCTAAGTCCAGCAGCGACGGCCCTAGTGTCGGTGGCATTGTTGGCGGTGTTTTGGGAGGTGTCACGGTTGTAGCCATCGCTACATATTTGGTCTGGAGATTCTGTATCAAACCCAAGAGATCACAGATTCCTCAGTCTATCTACGAGCAAGATGCCGATCCAACCATGCACGGCTCTGAGAAGGATGCCGGCTCAAGAAGGACACGCCCTCCATCTACCCACACGGTTCACTCAATCGCATCTACCGTCCTCACCCGAGCATCCAACATCATCCAGATTGCCTATATCCCTGGCGTAACGAACCGAGCGACGCCGGCCTCACCAAACGTTCTTGTTCCCCCCGTACCACCAATTCCTATGCACCATGCGGAGGGCAGGAGCGGCTCTGGAAGCGATGATCAACACTTTTTCGTCCCTGGCGATCTCAGAGATTCGACCTACTCGGGCTTGTCTGGCTACTCGGACCGAACATCTTATGCTCGTACTTCCTATGCCCCTCGCTCAAGTGTTGCTTCTACCATCTATGGCAAACAGGCTCAGGTCTTGACACCCGCACAAACCGGTATGCGTGCCAAGCCCACCGTTGTCAGTGTCAAATCCGTTGGCAATGGCAGCGTGGAGGGTGGCCATACACCTCCGGTCCCAGCCATAGACTTTGGAAGATTCGGCGCTGGACGCCCGAAGAGCGGCGCCAGCGCTTTCAGCGTCGGCTCAACATTCCTCAACAGCGCCAACACAGCTACGCAGGCTCGTGCACAAGTTGTCAAGGTTGGGGGTCTTAAGAAGATTGATCTTGGAAACAAGTCTGATACAGACTCGTCTTTCACCTCCATGTCAAACTCACGACCTACTTCACCGGGCACGCAAAGTCTGGCGAGGGAATCAAACACGATTCCCGATGATTCGTCAGTAGACCAGAGCCCCTTCTCAGACCCCCCTGATCGACCAAGCACAAAGAAATCCAACAATGCACCAAGCCTTGGTGCCGTTCTTGAGGACTCGCTGGGCGAGTCAGACAGAGCTCTGGACCGATCAAGCAATTCTCAGCGACGAGACAGCAGTCCTTTTGGCGATCAACATGCCACCAAGGAGTAAACATGCCCCCTGGCAATATTATATTATCAACCCCCTTATAATCGACATTGTGAATTCAGCCTCCCCTTACAGTCAACATAGGATTTCATTCCTCCACTTCTTCCCTTATTTGTTATGTTATTACTTAGATAGACGATCCCTTTGGTCGGGTCATGGCCTTTACCCTGTTTACCTTGAATAGTCAGCGGCGATGTTTGCTTGGGTATGGGAGGAATATGGCGCACTTGGATATGGACTGCGGGAACGGCATGAGGAATGGTGAAATCTTCCCATGGAACATCTAGGTATCTGTTGACTTGATATGATACTCTACTACGTACGGACGATCTCCTTGACTCAAATATATATATATATTTTTACCAAATGTTGTATATCTCTTATGTCTTCCTATGTCCTGTTGTGTATACTGTACCTCGGTTGGTGCTCGGTTCACTGAACTGCGCTGATTGGCATCCGTTCGACCATTGTGACCTTAACCTGTTAAGGTATCCAATGTCGACTTGGCGATTGGATGTAGTATTGATATCCTCATTCTTGCATATCGTCGCAAAGGCGTGGAGTGGTCATGTGACTGGAACTCCCATATTCTACCGTTTGCCATCTACATTGTCTACGCGTTACCTCTAATCACCATAATAAGAATAGAGAAAGGCGACATTTTCAAGGCTCAAATTTTCCAACTTCATTTGGAAGAATTAGGTTTCGAATATCATCACCATCATGTCACCAGCCGCGACCTCACTACTTGGCAACATCAAGGCCATCACTTGTGACGTATTCGGCACCATCGTCGACTGGCGTTCTTCAGTCACGGAGGAACTTTACCTTCGGGCTTTTCGAAAACTGTCTTCTGACATCTCGCCAGAGCTCAGAAATCGTCTAGAGTCGCTGAGTGAAGAGGATTGGGGCCGTTTCGCGCAGGAATGGCGTACATCTTATGGCATCTTTACGAAAGGCTTTGACCCGGACAAGGATACTTGGAAATCGGTCGATCAGCATCACCATGACAGTCTCGTTGAGCTATTGAGTAAATGGGAGCTCGATGACCTTTATTCACCGAGTGAGGTCGAGAGCCTGAGCCTTGTCTGGCATAGACTTAGACCTTGGCCCGACTCCTCACAGGGCCTTCGCGAGTTGGGCAGACTCGTCACGACGAGCACCCTCTCTAACGGGAACGCAAGTCTATTACGCGACCTCGACGACTTCGGAAGCCTGGGGTTCCAGCGTATCATGACGGCAGAACAGTTCAAGGCTTACAAGCCTAACCCCGCGGTATACCTAGGTGCGGTGCGGGAGCTGGGCTGCGAGCCGGGTGAAGTCGCCATGGTGGCTGCCCATCTGGATGATCTCCAAGGTGCGAGGTCGTGTGGGTTAAGGACAGTGTATATTGAGAGACAGCAAGAAGAGGCATGGGCGGAAGATGATGAGCGGTACAGACAGGCCAAAGACTGGGTTGATTTATGGATTACCGAGAAGGAGAATGGGCTTGTGACGTTTGCGGAGAAGTTGAGAGAGATTCAGTAGGGTATATGAGACTAGCTACAGTACGTCTTGTCTATTAACTCACGATGCCTTTTGCCCTTGTTAATTTGACCATGACACTGTGACAATTTAGTTGTGTTTAGCATAGGCGTGTTCACATCCTTTCGATAGTTCAGCCCTGGTGTCTACACAACCCTAGGCAATTACTTTACCTGGATATTCCCAGGAAGAAGGAGGGGGATTGTCCCAAAGAGGATCCAGGATCCGGATGGATGTAAAAGCATTCTTTAACATAGCAAACGATCGACTACAGTTAGCTGCGCCAAGGACTTCGGTAGAATGCACGCATCTCCCTCCTTGCTTGGGTTTAGGATTGTTTTGAACCCCTGTGATCGTCACCAACGTCCAAGAGAAGAAGAAGGAAAAGGCCCGAGGAAAATTGACGTACGAGAGGGGACTAGGAGTTGCGATATTGTACGGCTGAAAGGAGACGGTAGATGTAACTTGATGCAACCTGTCTGAAAGATGGTTCAATTCAGGCCTGCAACCTCCGACATGTGAGTTGTGTAGCATGCAGGATCAGAACATGTTCATGCTAAATGCCTCGGTAGCGTCAGCTCGTCAATGCAAGTGAAACAAACTCTCAGGAAGCATATGTCATCAGCTTGGGGTTGCACCAAAGGATTCATGAAGTCGAAGCTGGGATGTGAAGACAAGACAAGACAATGACCGGGACAACAGTGAACCGTAGCGAAACCGCTGGAGAAAAACCTGACTCGGTCAAAGACGGGATGCTGTAGATGATTCATGAAGAGTTTCAACGGCCATGACAAAAGATCTATGCACGGGCACCTGATAGGCTGTGAACCAGTCACCTCCCAGAGATCAGCGGCTCATTGCAACCAACAACAAGGCCTCTGACCTCGTAAGTTGGGACTTGACGACAGAGACCACGACAGTCGAGCACGGCCTGAGTTCGTAGGAGAATTCGGAGTGATGCTGGGATCATGCATGTAAAAAAAGTTCAAAGGATGGAAGTGTAGGGCGACCTGGTGCCGAATTTGCTACGTGTCAACGGGGCTTATGGAGATCGTCTTTGGATCAACTTCTGTTCCTAGCTGGGAAGTTGTCTCGTATAAGATTTCGAGATGCTTGAGTTTGGATGGCTCCTGTTCGAATTATGTAACAGACAACTGTATCGTTGAGAGCTGAATCATGGTCGTAAGTAGCATGTGCGAACTTTGCCTATCAGTACATATGGAGGACACCTTGGACGGTTCCTTGCTCGGTTATTACTATGTGGCAAGGACTATGGTAGCTGATGAATATATAAACAGATGACTTGGATGGGATGATGAAGGTGTTGCTTAGCATTTCAAAGGCAAAGACAAAAGCTTGCTAATCAATGACATACCAAACGGTGGACTGACATGACGACTGGCTGGATGGCCATGTCGAGGACAAATCCGTTTGCTGGAATTGCAAGGTCCCGTCAAGCACGTGTTTACATTCCCATGCCCCAAAGGGGGCTCCGATGCGGCCGCTTCTCGTTTCGAATGGATGACATGTCATGCCTTATACAGTAAATACAAATATCTATGTATGCTTGAGGACCTCTTTGAAAACCAGGCTTGAACTTGAACAATCGAGTCTCAGCCGGAGAGCAACATTGCCTAAACTCTGAATATGAATTAGTGGACGGGAGATCAAGAACCCGAAGGATCATCTGGCACAGTTGATTGATTGGGACGTTTGCAGATTTCTTGGGCCAAGCTGATTGAGTGAGTTACGTGCGCGCGCAGTTCACGTCAACAAAAAAAAAACGAATACGTGCCTCCAAGTTGCGTCTCTTGCTCGTCTGCTTGCTTGCGAATGGGACTACCGGTAGATGAGAACAATCCACGCAAGCAGCTAGGTAGCTAGGTAGCTGTCCCGTCCTAACCTCGCCTGGCCTGGCCCTGTCCTGTCACTTTAAGTCACTCTAGGCCAGTAATCAGCATCGGGGATGGACGGGTTGGACGAGGCTCCCAAGAGTCAAGGGTCCATGACTCCATGTAGGGGAGCCATGAGGCAGGCAGTCTTGGTCTTGTCGGGGAACTCAGCCCGAAGAGTAGCCCTGGTTGTTGCATGGGGCTGGTTCGCACCTTGGTACAGTAGTACTGCGAAATGGAACGCCGGCGGACGAGTTCAAGACCCGTAGTGTCATTTCGGAGCTCCATGTTGAGTAGGTAAGTTCAGTGAAGTTGCAATCGACTGGTGCCCAACGTGTTGGAGTGTGATTGCCAACCACTTTGTCTTGTCTTGCTTGCTTGTTAGTCTGACTAGTGACCAGGTAGCGAACTGGGCCACCCCCATCTGTCCAACGTCAGTCGGATTTTGGTGGGTGAGGTTGCATGTTAGGGAGACGCTAGAGAAGGCCAGAATAGATCGTCATGAACCGCTACTTGACTGAGACACAAACGAGTTCCCCTGTTGAAGTATGGGAAATTTCACAAAACAGATTTTTCGTTATCCGTCCGCCTGTTTCGTTTCGCCCGTCAACCCATCTATACAGAGTACGTGCATGTGGATTTCTATGTCCGTGTGTACGACTGTACTGTCTCTTATGAATCGCAGCTATTCTGCGTTGTAGTTGTGTCGGCATAGCCATAGGATTGATGATTGGTTGCTCTGTGCAGCCCATCCAAAAGTGTTGTATATATCGCCATGCAATACTTGTTTTGTTTGCTGCTTGACTCGGCTGGAGCTTTTCTCTCTATCTCTCTTTCTCCATCGTCTCGCGGCTATACGACCTCGATGTGTGGGTGCTGTCTTATGTGGTTATGCATACGAGGGGTGCTTACCTGAATACTGACTGTACAGCGCTCTTACCTACTTCCCATTCACTTTGGTGTTGCTTGAACAGCTCAAGATCGGATAATATGATAATATAATCGCTTTGGCTGTTGATGTTGCGGGCCAATGGAGGAATTTTGGCGTGTTCTTCCTAAACCCATCACAACCTGATATTAATTGTTATGCAAAAGAGCCTTCTGAAACTATGGGCCATGTTTCCTTTTTCTTCTTCTCCTTCTTTTTCTTCTTCAACAAAAGCTTGTCATACTGACCAAAAGATGAGCAATTGGCTAGGTAGGTTGAGGATTCTGGCCCTGACCTTGACCTTGACAACAAAGCTCTTGTTTCTTCAGCATGGACCACCTCTTTTTTCCCTCTTGCAACCCCCTCAATCGCCTTTTCCGTCCTTAGTTCCTGGCATGGCTTACTCGGGGAGGCAGGACCCTGTTAACCTATCCCCCCTCATATATCCCGCCAAGCTGATGGGAAAGTACCCGCAAGTCCTCTAGCGGTACTACTGCACCGTAATGGTACTGTCAATAGCCCAACAAAGTACTCGGGGGAGACGGCCGGGAAAGAAGAGCGGGGGGGCTTGACCACTCACACACACCACTTGCGGGTTTCTGCGACCACCTGGGTCCTTCCTGCTACGTGCTGCACCCACAAGGATGCACGCAGAAGAAGCAACAGAGGGGGAGGAAAGAATAAATGTGGAGGGAAGACGAATAAAAAGACAGTCCGGGAAGAGAAAGAAGCAAAGCTAAAAGTTCGGAAGGCCGGTCGGTAAGGTAGAAGGTTTAGGAAACTGATAGAGAAGAAGAGGTAGAGTAAAAAAACACCTCTTACCCATGTCAAAGAATAGTTAGTACCTACCTAGGTATGTAAATAAATGCGAAGTCCATGATTGTTTATCACAGTGCAGACCTTAGTACCTACAGTGATAGTGACGGGATACGCTTTCTTATTAGACTTGTTTTCTCAACCATGCAACAAGCCTATCTTTGCAGGTGAGTAAACCAACATCCCGGATCAGACAGAAAATTAATGTCCCTTAGAGGAACCAAGATTGGCGAGAGTTTGTTGAATAAAGCGTTCGTCTATAGTGCAAATAAACTCAACTGATTGACCATCTCTTACTGACATCTGCTCAAAGCTTCCGAGACTGTCTGGGAGGCTGCTGGTTGACGAGACGGGTGGCATTGAGAGAAAGGGTCCAACTCCAACGTATCCGGATCAACCAAGCTCTTCAACTTCAATTTAAAGAGGGACACTACTACGGCCCAAGACCCTGTTGGACCAACAAGTAAGTAACTGTAGGAGTCGTCTGTGACCGGGAACGTCCCCCACTTTCGGGTCGCAAAATTCCCTACCGCTGGAACCAACCCAAGAACTAATCGAGAAAAGTTCCTTGCCGATGATAGTTAGAATTACTGTACAAATTCCCAAAAGTTCACTAAACATGCCCTGTCAAGGTCAACCCATTGCATCGGATCCCCTGGGCCGTGGTCAAGGGAGGCAGGTTGTGATCCTGGATATTTGCCTTGTCCCGGACATTTGGGATTTTACAGATAGACGTCCGTGTCGGAATTCAAGAAGGAAAAAACAAAGAAAGAGAGAAGAAAAAAAAACACATGATAGTCTCCATAGGGATCCATACTCGGTATTGGATCGACCTGTCTGTATCGGCGTTTACCAGTCGGAGGATTAATCTTTCACACTGACACATTGATACACATTTGAGTAGGTTGATCGGCGACCATTGTTGTTCACATTAACTAATATTAATTTAATCAACGGCTCCAGCTACTGCTACTGCAACTGCTACCCAAGTCTTGAAAGCTTGTCCATCTCCTAGGCCTTGCTCACCGAGCCGACAAGCCGGGTTTTTTCCCAATTAAACCCACGTTACTCACAAACCAGGTTCGTGTGCCGTTCTGGGATGCTTGTCATCTGGTGGAAAGAGTGCAAGGCAAGAAAGAGATTGCACTCGGTTTGGGGGGGTTTAATGACTGGAAGTTGTCTTTTGTATTAAAGGTAAATTAACAGATGTCGAGCTTTCCCCTCTTGACAGCCTCTGCCCTTAAACCCCTCACTGGGCCGGCTGCCACTCTTACCGTCTAATGGCCCGTACTCCAACGCTTATCTTGGTAGCTATGTCTGTCTGAAGTGGGATGAATGTGTTTAATTGAGTGGTGGACGAAGGGCTCGCCGCTGTCTACAACTCGTTTATTCATTTCCCCTGGGCTGTAACGCAGAGTAAAGCTCAGTAAGGAGTACTCTGTACAATGTCAACATTTCATCCATACCTAGGTAGCTAGCTAGCTCATGCTGGTACCAACCTCCTTCAAAATGAACAAAAACTTGAACAGGGCCACTAAGGTGCCTATGAAAAAATGAGGTGCCCCCCTTGCCCTTCCTTGGTAGCCGGGTACCTAGCTACCTAGGTAGGTACCCAGTAGGTAGATCCTCCTCTCGCTCGAGCCATTCCGTGCTGGGGCGCTCAAGATTACTCGTACAGCAATTTACTAGGTGTCAGCGCATGTTGCTCAAGATAAGCACCACCCACTAGACCCCCCTAGCTGAAATTCCACCCAAGCACTCTCCTTCTCCCGTACATACCTACCTAAATGGAGCAAGCACCAGATCCATTGCAAGGTAGGATGTACCTACGTTAGTACCTGCCTGCCTAGTGGGTTTATTAGTAGGTTTACTGTATCTCGACTGAGGTGGACTGGGACGGGAATTGGGGAATCATCGCGGTAAGCAAGTACGTACCCCAACCCACCCACAAAAGCCCGGCCTGTCTAGGCCATTTTTTCACCAACCACATCTTTCGCCTGCGGGCTAGCTCCACGGCCTATGCCTGGACCCAAACATCTAACTAAACGGGGGACTGCCCTCCAAAGCAAAGGCGGCTGTCTCCCTCTTCTCTCTTGTCTTTCTTGTTCAATCGTTCCCGTTCACGCTCGAAACTGAAACTCGATCGATTCCCAAAACTTGCTTGCTTGTTTGCTTGCTCCTCGGTTTAAGCGTCTTTGAGTTTCCCAAAAACCTTTCTGTTTTGCTCATTCCACGAACGCCTCAAATTTAGGCTTATCGTCCCTGTTCTTCTCTTGACACAGGGTCCTCCCCCCTCTGCCTCGTCTATTTTTATTCCGTCACCTTCAAAGCCGTGGTTGTCCTTGACTGAGCTTTTGCGCCTTGTCCTGTCCTGTCCTGCTCTGCTTTGCCTTACCTGGCCTTGCCTCGAATTTGCATTGCCTCACTACAGATTGCTTGGCCACAGCTTCTTTTGCTCCATCAAGCCACCCCCTCCTCGTCCCTCGTCTTTGCGCCCTCAACTCCTCTACCTAGCCCGTGACGAATCTCTTCTATTTTGCCCTCATACTACCTACCTACCCAACTACCTACATACCTACTTCCGTTACAAATCACACACTACAACCTCTCCGCATCCGCATCCGCATCCACATCTACGTCTACTCCTACATCTACATCCAACCACATTCGACATCGTCTCGTACTCTAGTCTTGTCACGAGACATTCATCTTCCCTCCCCAAACCTCACCTCGCCTCACCTCATCGTCTTAACCCTCCATACCTTGGGGTCTTCCGATTCTCTACCCTTCTGGGCCCACACTCTCGCCGCCCCTTGGTCGCTATTGTCCTCGTTGCCGTCGTCATCATGGCCGGTCGCATGGTGTTGTATAAATTGGTGGTGCTCGGTGATGGTGGTGTAGGAAAGACTGCTCTCACTATTCAGCTGTGCCTGCAGCATTTCGTTGAGACAGTAAGTTTGGTCTCGCCATTCTGACTTGATAGATGGTGTTTCCCTCCCTTGATATTCTGTAGACTAACTGAGCAACCGCAATAGTACGATCCCACGATCGAAGATTCTTATCGAAAGCAGGTCGTCATCGATGATCAGCCATGCATGCTCGAAGTCCTCGATACAGCAGGGCAAGAAGAATACACAGCCCTACGGGATCAGTGGATTCGCGACGGCGAGGGTTTCGTTTTGGTCTACAGCATCTCGTCACGTTCATCCTTCAGCCGCATCAAACGCTTTCACCATCAGATACAACGTGTAAAGGAATCATGCGCGTCGTCACCCTCATACCCAGGCTCTCCCATATCCTCGGCAAACCCGCAGCTGCCCGTACCCATCATGCTTGTCGGTAACAAGAGTGATCGTGTTACGGAGCGAGAGGTGTCGACACAAGAAGGCCATGCTCTGGCTCGTGAGCTCGGCTGCGAGTTTGTTGAGGCATCAGCCAAGAATTGCATCAACGTGGAGAAGGCATTCTATGATGTTGTTAGAATTTTGCGTCGACAACGGCAGCAAACCACGCGGCCAACGGAGAGGGCAGCTGGACGAACGCGAACCGGTAACGGCGATGCCAGAGGCGGAGATCGAGACAACAGACACCGAAGGAGGGACGATAAGGGCAAGTCCAAGTGTGTGGTGTTATGAGCGATCTCGATTTTGTGACTTTTCCGCCATCTTATCAAGCTTGACGAAGAGGAATGAAATGAAAGAGGAGGAAAATAGCGGGAGAAAAGGGTTGTAGAAGAAGGATCGCACAGTGAAGGCAAGCCTGCTGTGGAAGGGTGGAAGGGGCTCAATACCAACGCCTTGCCCTTTTTTGACCATGAAGGGGTCAATGTTGAGCCTTACGATTGGAGATGATTTGTTGAAGGACTGCGGCTAAGCAACGACATGACTGGATTGCGAATTTATTTTAGATGGCCGTTTGCCCAAAGATATGAGGGCAACATAACGATGCAGCATCGAACGACGAACGAGAGCAGAAGTAGTTCCGCACCGGCGAATGGCGTACGAACAAAAAAGAGGCATTTTCTTGGGGCGCTAGGCTTATAATTTTTTTTGACATTTATACAAACAACCTTTTTTTTTTCTCACATGTTACAACGAACAACGAGCACAAGGCCATGCCTTGCTTCTTGACTTTTGGTCGTTTTTACTGTCTCGTAGTCGACCTGACCCATCTCGATATGGAAGTAGAAGGGGGACATGCAGACCCAGAGGCATCGATCTACGGATATGACTATCGAACAGCTTTCTGCAAGGGCGGCACCTCGAGGCCTGCACACTTTTGGTGTCTTTCGGCAGATCTTAGGCACAGCAGCATTATACGAATGAAACACCAGGCCGATATGTTATTCAATAAGAGTTGATTCATGCGGATACCTCACTCATGGACCTTGGAGTCCAACTGCTGAAATTACAAGACCTAATCCACTCTACACGAGACAGTTGAGGCAGACGGCTGCATCAAACAAACATGGTCATGCACTTGGTGGGAGGGTTTTTATGAGACAATGCTTAGCTACGGGCGCTTTGTTGGATAACTTGTCAGTTAGAATTGGTCGATGGGCGCGTGGTGAGGCCAGCAGTATAGGAAATAACAGAATGCAGTCTACAGAGTGTATGGGGTTAACGTTCAAAAAGAGCAAAAGTATTCCAGTTGATGAGCTATTTCAAGTATAATACTTCGCCGTGGAGTGTGTCAGACTCTTTGGAGAGAGATTGGTGACGAGATTGAGAATCAGAGAAGTTGCCAAATATTGTATGTTGTGTTCAACATGTTATGTTAGTAGCTCACACTTGATGCTTAGGTACTTATGATAGATACTCCACGACTGATATATAAATGATAGATCCGGATCCTTTCCTTTGTGGGAAAAGGTCAAACACTTTCGAGAAAGCCTGTGACATGTATAATCGCTATGTCGAGTTACGAATTTTGGCTAGCCAACACAGAAGATAAAAAGAGCAATATAGATTCAAGTGAAAAAAAAAGGTGATCAAGATGGGGTTACATTTGCACAACCTTACGTGGGGGGAACTCTTTCAACATGTTGTCAACGTTCACTGTACTGACGAGTTAACCGTAGCGACAGTAGACAGGGCAATCGAAGAGAAGTAAAGTTGGTGGTTTATGTAGGTCAGTGATTGGACATGGGGTCAGAAAGATGTGATGATTGGGAGAGATCGTGGGGGTCTCGTGTGGCATGTTTTGATGAGGTTGTGGTGTCGAGATATGGATAAGATCTAAACATCACCAGCCATGGGAGTTGAGAGACATCATTAACACTTTGAATTGCATGCTTCAATTTGCAGTAAAGCAGAACATGGCCAGAAAGGCCTGACGTTGGTGATGGCTTATGCCTCAGTACAATAATGACGTGAATTACATTTATGAGCATCATTCCCGTTTTCCAGTACAGTACAAACCTGTTGTTGTAGTTCGGATCACGGCACGTTCAAATGACAGGACAACACCAACTAGAACTTGTGTGGCGTTCCTCACGTCACCACCGTTTGCGTCCCAAGGTTAAATAGAACAACAGATAGAACAACCGATTTCAACCGCATTCGTGTGTTCTCATCAAGCAAATAAATAACATACAACTAACTCCTCCTTTCTTTCCATTCCAGCTGCATTGCATCTCAATCTAACGACATGTTATAGTTGTACTGACCACACAATGTCTCGACCACAGCACCATTTCTTTGGTCGCCATTATCAAGCACAGCATAGCACTGGTCCAGTGAAATCACTCAACCCTACCAAGCGCTATTTCGCTGTTGACAGAATCGTCTCAGGGAGCCCCAGAAGCCAGACAAAGCCAACCGGATCCAAAGCCAAAGATTTCCACGTCGCCTACGTCTGGAGAAGTCGTGATAACCGCAAGGGACGACATGCCATCGCCGTGAGCCACGATCCTCGAGACCACGACGCGGCGACGGGGCCAATACCTACCAATACATGGTCCCAGACATGGAGAGGCATTGCTAAAATGTTCACAAGATACCCCATTTGGGATGTGTCCTACGACGTCGCCCTCGTCTTCACCATAGGTAACAACTGCCAATTGGCCAATTTAGCACTGACATGAACTTCCACCTCTAACGTACTGCAGGGTCTATAATCTGGGTCATCAATGGTTTCTTTGCCTGGCTCCCCATTGAGGCTCCCTCGACAGAGTTTCCAAACGAAACTGATTGGGGTGGTGGGCTGACAGCCTTCATTGGTGCCACCGTCTTCGAGTTCGGTTCGGTCCTCCTCATGCTTGAGGCAGTCAACGAGAATCGTTCCGATTGCTTTGGTTGGGCCGTTGAGGAATCCCTCGACGGAGCCCTCAAAATCCATCCCGCCCACGCATGTAGGCACTCTCATGCACAGAAACGATCCTTTGTCACAGGAGACGCCAATGTTCAACTCATAAGTCAGAGCCGCACTTGGTCCTGGTGGCCAACCTGGTATGAGCTTAGGACACACTACCTTCGTGAAATCGGGTTCCTCGCTTGCCTCGCACAGATGTGCGGCGCTACTGTCTTCTGGATTTCGGGCATCACGGCGCTCCCGCCTATACTCAACAGTCTGTCCAAGCCCGCAGAGAATGGCGTTTACTGGGTCCCTCAAGTCATCGGTGGTGCAGGCTTCGTCCTCTCGGGTATATTGTTCATGCTCGAAGTCCAGCCCCGGTGGTATATTCCTGCACCGGGAGTGCTCGGGTGGCATATTGGACTGTGGAACTTGATAGGAGCCATCGGTTTCACCCTCTGCGGAGCATTGGGCTTTGCCATCTCCAAGCCAGGCTTCGAATATGCACTCACTCTCTCGACTTTCATCGGGTCATGGGCCTTTTTGGTGCGCCATGTCGACTTCCTTCCTCTGTCTGGACCGCCGTGCTAACTTGTATTCTTAGATCGGCAGTGTTATACAGCTTTTTGAGAGTTTGAACAAATATCCCATGTGGGTAGACGACAAGGCCCGGTCTGTGGCTTTAGATGGAGCTCAGTAGGGAGCTCAAGATAAAAGACAGCATGTGCTGCCTTGACTTCTGTTGTAAGTGCAGCTGCATTACTCACCCTGTCCGAGCGCCGCCTTGTCTCGTACCGGGAAGACGCATGATGATGGCCACTCGGGCAACTGAGATTTGACCTATCGTTCGAGGCATATATCACACTACAGGCTGCATGAATTGCTGACCAGTCCAACGACACGTGTTTGGCGTATACTCGAGATTTTAATGACCGCGGAGAGCTGCAGATGTGATACAACGCTCTTGGAGGACCATGTCATCTTTTCTCCTGTGTTGTGGCTGCCATATGTCACCGTTTTGGCGGACTGCAAACATCAACTCCTGCATCGCGCCCGAGTCTTTCTAAGCATGTTACTGTGCAGGACGACGCCGAGTCTGGACTCTTGGAGTAATTTACTGATATGTGCAATGTCGATCAGTTGGAGCCCATGCAAAAGACCACTTTGCAACCGTCAAATCAACCTATCCAAACTCAGCTAGAGACTCTTATTACGGCTCGTATCGTATTCCGTAGTGGGGATAGCACCTTATACATGCGACGAGATATGCACGACATCACTCAGCACATATGCGCGACCAGGAAGATGGTCAATGAGAAGTTACGGATGAAAGGAGCAAAAAGAAAGCCGAAGGAATCCTTTACCGCCCGAGGAATGTTTGCTTCTTGACGATGTTTCCACCTACCTACTCCTGTTTGCTGCAAATAGTCAAAAGGTTGATGCAGAATGGTGGAGATGAGAAGAAAAACTCTTCCTCGGCCCTCTGATCTGACCAGGAGGATGCTGTACTGCAAGCACCAGCCTCGCATCAATCCTCCTCACAAGCACAATAGGAATCTCTGTACGGAGCATAACCCGCAGCACTTGTTACAAATCCAGAATGGTAATTTGAAATCCCCTTAAATTTGACATAGCATCGTGCCTTTCGTTGCTTTTTCTCATCAACCATGGTGATTTTTATGGAGCGTGTAAGTCATATTCAAGCTCGGACGGGAGAAAAGCAAAACCAGATGTAAGAAGATGGAGAGAAAAGAGGGCCCAATAACGCAAAAGATAGTCTCAGCCTTCACTTGAGATGCCATCCTCAGGCCTATGGGAGATGCCAGGCGGATTTCCAATATCCCCTATCGCGTGAGACATTGATTCATAACGGTAGCTCCCTCGAGCTCCCTGAGAAGCCGTGGGGCTGGGCGTCAAGGGGAAGAAACATAGTGACGGAATAATCGGTGATTGACAGACTGCCTGATGTGATGACGAGTCGATGTCCTCGTATAGAGGATAAGAATGAGATTTGTCGGTTTGGAATAAAGTTTTCGCTTCAGAGTATTGTTGAAATCGTTCGTTTCAAGAAGACAAGGGGCTTAGCAAGCCGTCAATCACCCGGAGCCGTAGGCAGAGGCACTTGGACCATCTGGGTATGTACTGTACGTGCGAGACCAGTCTGGCAGTGCTGGAGAACCCTTAGGTAATGCCCAGATTGAGATGCCAATGAGGGAATGACTGGAGAGAAGCTGTCGAATCGACGGCATATCACATGGTCGGTCCTCTTCAACCAGACTGGAGCGAAGGATGTCTGTCCAGGAGATTATCCTGGCCAAGTCCGGTTAGTGGTCAACAAGGAGACATGCTGGCAGTAGACATGCTTTGCAAAGCGGAGTTGAGTTGGTCTGTCAAGACAGCATGATCCGAATCTAATAGTGAGCGAACATATCAGGGATCTGGCTTTGGTCAGAACTTTCAGCACTCATTCACGGTACCATCGCCTCCAGCGGCTGTATCGATCCCTATTCTGTGGTTGGGAGGATCCATCATCCCTAAACATTATCCAGTCGGCTACGGGCCGCACATTGACTAGTGGACAACGGCGGCCGTGGGCTTAGGATTCGATGTTGATGGTGTCCTCGAGAAAACACGAACCAGGGATTCGGTTGGGGCCTAACGTACGTTCCGTCCAACCTTCTTGTTTGAGGCGTCGACTTGTTTGCTGCCAGCACTAACAATCACACGCCGGTGTCGCAGAGTTCTCAAGAATGGCTTTTGTCGATCAGTTCCTGCCTGGTTCGTAGAATGGTCTGAAAAAGCTGACCACTGGGCCCTAGGAATAGCAGCTGTTGGCCGTAAAAGCAACCAAGCCATAATTTTCCCCTTCAATTCCCACATACTGTCGTCTTGGGGGGGCCATGTTGACCAGGC
>JABGLY010000935.1:0-12775 GCA_013623525.1 Fusarium dimerum | reverse complement strand
CATCACCATCATCATCACCATCATTATATCAATCAGTTAACAACCCATCAACCTCGTGGTCAACCACACACCTCCCATCGCCACAACTCGTCCCAAGAAACACTATTCTCAAGCTAATTCTTCAGCTCGACAGCCACGACTTACACGAAATTCAATCACCCCTGTCTCTCCTCCCACCTCCAGCCCTACGGATAACCCGCCATCCTTTCCCCAAAGAATGCAACTCTTTTTTTATTTTATTTTTTTAACCTTTCTAGACATGCAGACGCCGCATTTGTCTTTGGCCAGTGATGTTACTGGTGCCCGCTCATCGGAATAGTTGTATCTCTTTCCCCCCTCCTCCCCCCAACTAACCATTCTTTTGCACGCATTCGTCTCTCCTCCTTGACAGATGCTGACGATTGCAGGCTATTTTACGCCGCTGTGACATTCTCTTGGTTGACTATCGAAAGCCTCATGGATTGTCTTTGGTGGAAATTGCTTTTGTCATCCCAGATGTTTGGCTTAGACGATTAGGCGTGCATCATGGCGATGCTTGTTTTCCCCAGCTTGAGGTTAGATCTGGAGACCGAGGTACTCATGAGTGTTGTTGGCATTTCCTCTCTCACTCATCTCTAGCTGAAAGATGCCGGATTCCAACTCGGCCTCCTACATACCCATGACTGAAACTCGCTTTCGTTAGGTATTCCTATCTCCCTTTTCACCACAATCTTCTCTCAGTCTGCACTGCCCAACATTGCCTATACTTCTGGCATCCTCAAATCAACCACTGTTTCTCGTCCACTTTCCCCTTTCCCCCATCTCTGGCTAAACTTTGTCCATATCCGTTGTCATGAGCCACAAAGAGCAGGAAGACGCTCTGTTAGGCACTCAGATAGATCGTCATGACGACTTGGATCATGACCGACCTTTCTCATATCCCCCCTCACGCCGAAGACTGAGTGTCTGTCGTTGTCTCGGATGGATCATCTTCCTCATTGTTATCATTCTACTCTCTGCTCTTGTTGGAGCATGGCTGTCGATGCACTACCTGAACATTGACCAGAATTGTGCTGCACATACAACACATTGGTGCACGTATCCTTTACCTCATCATGACTCCGTGAATTCTTGTCTGACTATCTCATAGCACCCCTACTTGAAGATGTTGCCATCAAGTATGAGCCAAAAGTCTTTGACGGTACCTTCATGAAGGAGAATGTCTATCGTAAAAAGGGCTCTCCCGAGGTCGATGCTGCATGGGAGGCACTTGGCGTTGACTGTACGTTCCCCATCCTTATTCAAGCACTAGTTGATCTCCTCGCTAATCAGTATAGATCGAGCTGGTGTAATCTCTCATGAACATGGTCTCGCCAGTGGCCTTGACGAATCCTTTGTCCAGCGATCTGCCGAGCATGGCGGCGGCTTCCTTGTCAATGTCGAAGGGATGCATCATCTTCACTGCTTGGTAATGCTTCTACCCAGACATGACAATCTAGACTAACAACTACAGAACCTCCTCCGTAAATCTCTGTACTTCAATTACGACTACTACAAGGAGCTTGGCGGGCATGCCTTCAAGAACGATGGCGAAATCTTTCGACTACACGTCAGTAAGTCATCGCTCACAATGCCGTCACAAAGTTTCTCTAACACATCAAGCACATTGTCTCGACACCATCCGTCAAGTCCTTATGTGCAACGTCGACACCGCCGTACTCGGCCAGGTCTGGGTTGAAAAGAAGAAGCCTATCGCCTTTCCAGACTTTAACACGAAGCACGTCTGCAAGAACTACGACGATGTGAGGAAATGGGCAGAGAAGCTTCAGGTGAGTCTTGGTGTACCAAGTGAGCCGCAGGATGATGCTGACAATATTTCAGGCCCCTCCATCCGATAAACTACCAGAAGGATATCTGAAGCTACCGGAAAAGGACGATGTCCTCGAAAAGACACCTTAGATTTGGTTTCACGACAGTGGTTGCATCGGCATCAGCATTGACTTGCACCTATCGGCGAAGTAGCGTGAGCATGTAATACATGTAATATAATTGAACATTTACGAAAACACTGCATAACCCTTGGCCGATTGGCCGTGTATCTTACTATACACTTCGGGCGACCTGTTCACTGACATCATTGCATGTGGTATATGGCGGCCAATTTATATATATTCATTCGGTCTGATCTCAGGGAGTGACTCCGTTCCGCTTGATCAAAGAATGTACGACATGTTGTACACCATGTCCAAACGATCAAGAATCCATAACACGCACTCAAGACATCCCCAACTCCATCTCATCTAAGCCTTGATCTCGGTCTCGAGTCTATGGAACCCTCCCGAAGCTGCAACATCCTTCTGGAGCTGCGCAATACGCTTCTGATCACCAGTGGGATCGTTCGACTCAGGCTCGAGAACCCACTCGAGGAAAGAGTTGGTGTAGTTGGGCTCGAAGCTCTCGTCCAGGACACCAAGACGCTTGCCGTACTTTGTCACCTTGGTCCAGTCCCGCTTCACGTTCTTGAGATCCTTGCTGAAGTAGGCGAAGCTGCGTTCAAAGATCTTGCGGTTGAGGTCGGTTCCCATGACGGGCTTGAAGTCGACGTACTCGGCCCAAGCCTTTTCGGGCTCGGCGAGGACAAAGTCGGTGGCCTTCTTGACGGCGCGGAGGAACGAGCGCACCTTCTCGGGGTTCTCGGCGAGGAACTTCTCGTTCCCGATGTAGAGAATGGTGCAGAAGCAGCAGCAGCCGAGCTCGGCCAGCTCGTCAATACGTAGCATCTGAACATCATCCTTGGGTCGTCCCTGACCGGCGAGCCACTCCTCGAGCTCAACCATCTGGACGTTCTCAAGACCGATACCGGCATCGATCTCGCCTTTGATGATAGCCTTGGAGACGTTCATACCACATCGGACGGCAGTATAGTCATCAGGAGTCATGCCATAGTGGGAGGTGAGCTCGTCGATCTGAATCTTGCCGAATTCACCGACATAGCCGATACGCTTGCCCTTGAGGGTGCGGAAATCGGTGGTGATGCCAGAGTCTTTGAGGTAGACGACACCAGTGAAGGGCTCATCAAGAAGACTTCCGATGGATTGGACGGGGAAGTTTCTGGCTTTGGCCTGGGTTGTGTGAGTGGTTATTGGTATAATATGACCGAAGGGGTTCTTACAGCAAGAGTATGAATCATGGCTTTGAAGCCAAGGTCGACTTTGCCAGTGCCGATGATCTCGGTGACATCCTATGTTTGTTTGTTAACAGCCATGTCAATATGATCAAACGGAACACCTACGCTGGGGTCGTTGGGTTCGAGAAGAGCGACCTTGATACCCTCCTCCTTGAAATAACCCTTAGCCTGAGCTAAGTACAGCGGAGCGTGGTAAGGCGTAGCGTGCCTATCGAGACAGTTAACATGATGAGCCAAGAAGCCTAGACACGGGGTTAGTTCCGTACCAGTTGGTAAGGAAGGTGATCTTGTCAGTCGACATGATGACGGATCAGAATAATGCTGCTAGGGTTAGTATACCCACAGGGGATTGAAGAGGGGAAAGATGTCAAAGAAGCATGTCCTTTCGCTGGTATTATCCAGATCAAGTTCGCCGGTATTTCTCAGATTGGCCATCTTTACTCTGCTTTGTGTTTTCAAAAGGTCGAAGACGAGTTGAGACACAAAGACAGAGCAAAAATGGTCAAACACCCGGATGCGTTCTTTTAAACGTTACCTTGATACATGATAGCCATAGCGAAGGGAGCCAAAAGCTCTTCCTTTGAGCATCACATCGTACCGTGAGCTTTGGTGAGAGATACTTGGTTTTGGGGAGTGTCGATTCGGAAGAAATTGAGTTGAACAGGTCAAGGAACTGGAAATGAGAATGAGAGGAAAACAGCTCCTGTTATAGGATTCCAATATGACAAGAGATAAGATATGCCCCTCACCGGGAGTCACTGAAGAGGGGTTAATCGGGATACTTTCGGATGCATCGTAACCGCAGAAAACATGACGGTTGTGTGGGCATTTAGGAACATTCTAGTCTATCCAATTGGTTACAACGGCCAAATCTTGCAGGTTTATGTCCGGATCACCAACTACTTCTACGTAATTAGGGCAGTGGGGGTTGCAGTTGGTGGGAGCAAAGTGCAGGACAAGTGCATGATGAAGAGGGGAAGATGACTGAGTTGAAGGATGATGAGCGAGGTGATCATATGCGTCAATTGAGTTGTTAGAGATGACAGAACAATCGACAAGATATGCTTCTACTCGAGAAGTAAGCTTGTTCTGATGAATACTTGTAAAGAGCTGTACCCCGTGGCATCTCGAAGCTCGTGCAAAGTTCCAGCGGCGGAACACGGTATGCGTGATTTTGGCGTCTTATCATGTTACCCAACACAAGACACTCATGGAAAGGCTAGCAACGGCCCGTAAACATGATCTGACGGTATAGACAGAGCACATTTTCACCCAGGCCCAGGCTAAACAGGTCATGCAATCTAATATAGCCGAGAAGCAGAACCACGTCAACATATACATCGGCAAATGGAAGATTCAATTATTGGATCTATGCACACAGCCTTTGCCTACCGAAGTGCAACGAACCACCGGCAACCGGCTGAGCTACCGTTACCGTAGCTGTTGGACCCCCCGGCCCGTCGCCGGCCGCTAAGCTGACCCAGGTCCCGGAACTTTATGACCGAAGAACCCCCCACCAAGTCATTTGATGTTAGTTGCTAGCAGTTATACTGTGACTTCTCCTCAGTTATGTACAACACAATCTTGTGAAACTGTCCAATTCTTCACCCTGTAACTAATTGGTTCGGGGAGATGTTCCAGAGGGAAACTATTTGAACAAGCATAGCTGTCCCTCAGGGATTCACGATACATCTCGGTGTCCAAAAAGGGAAATAGAAAACATGGGGGTTAATTACGGTTACTGTACAGAGTATATCAAGGGTCTCACGGGGGGATGGATGAACCGTGCGTCTTACTTCTCGGTGTCGTAAAGAAGAAAGACTTCACGTGGGGTTGGTTCAAGCGTGTGCGTCTGGAGAGACATGGCTGTTTCTCATGTCTCAGCCCTTTTTTTGTTCAAGCTCGCTAGGTCTGAAAAGGGTGACCGAGGTGAGAGAAAGGTGATTTCTCAAAACTTTCCCATGTCTTGGATGAATTTATGATCCTAGACAATAAGGCGGATTCGAGAAGCGAATAACCCCAAGCCCCCCCGCCCCCTTGACAGAAGCCATTCTGTTTTAGCATCGTCCAACACGCGACCTCCTTCTGTCCACGAATTTGATACAGAAAAGAACAGAACGACATGACGTGGTGCTACTGTATCGTTTCGTCTAAGGGTCTCTCCCAGTAGGTACCCGCGAAGGAAGAAAACGGACGTCGTGAAACAAGACGCTGAATGATCTGCAACTTACGACGCTTGATGCCCAAGCCTCATACAATAGAGTAGCACGACAGTGATATCAGATACAGCCTGCCCTGGATTGCACAGTACAGTACAGTAGCAGTCAAGAAATGCTTACGTGGGTAGGAGAGACAATAAGGGGAAGTATCAAGTGGGTTACGTAGTCGAACCAAGGCCAATTGCTAGGCTGAGGCCCGTCAAATGAGGCGAAACATGTCTTGTCCGAGAAGTATACATTCTCGTTTCTTTTTTTTAACAAGATGTTACTCTTTTTTGATACGTTTTCTTGGATGAACGAGGCCCAGCTACTATGACGTTGTGTGTTAGTCAGTAGTGATTGGGGTTGCTTTGCTGTGGAAACAAGGTAAATTGGGTTGGTTCTCTCGCTGACTGATATTACATAGCTCGGCGATAACGGACTCAAGTGGAAATATTGAGAGAGAGAAAAAAAGGGCACATGGATTGGTAATTGATTGCGGGAAAGATGGGGATTTAGTTTAGTAATGCCGCTTCTACCTGTAAATCCTGTAATTCCTCTTATACCGGAGTTTATAGTATTTTCTCGCATTTTGGAAGGGGATTAAGTTAGTGATTCAACATCCGAAGCACCCGTAATTACGTCGGCGTCGGTCTTTTTTCAGTGGACGTAGCGAAGGTTATTCGGTGTCGCTTTGTCGGTGGTCGGTGTCGGTGACCTCCGACGCGAGTTCGCCGCCACTATCACGAAACAGTTACAGCGAGCTTCGGTACCACCACATCAGAACCAAGACAGGGCGTCTTTTCGAGATGTCGTCTTTTTCTGGACACGACGCAAGCCGATCGTGTGAGGGTTTCGTGTCAAAATGTTTCACAGCATCCTTCAAACTGTCAAGGTTCCTCCTTGAATAACTGGAACAGAACGCGCAATTCTGGTAGATCTCTTTTAAGATAGAAGCTATGGCTTTGTTAGTACAAAGCCTGGTGTAGGCAGTTAGAGGGAATGATGTACGATGGATCCTCAACGCGAGACTGTGGCGGGTCATTAATTCCTTTAGGGTCCATGATGATCTTGCACCAAGGGGACCAGGGGGGAGGAAGCCGGGGAGTAGGGCGATACATGGGTGTGAGGGGGTGACAAAATAAAACAGACAGTCTTCCTTTCTTGGTGTGAGAGGCTTATGGTGATTAGAGAGCCACCGAGGAGGAATGTCAGACCTGAACTGCAGGCTACAACTGGGATTCGTGACATAAGATCCCACGGTCAGCATATTTTATTCATCTAGTGTTAGTGGTAGCATGCACGCAAATTGAAAAGAACCCATGCATTTCCTTTGCGGGATGACATCGACAAAGGCCAATGAGACGGACAGGTGACATTCCATGACTTGAACTTTAGCATCTCCCGAGATGGGGAAAAACATACACTCCATGTCTATGCATACACACAAAGCCTCATCTAGAAGAAACAAACACGCACGCATGTGTCCTGCCACGATTGATAAAACATATCACCAAGTCCAAGTCTCACCTTACGTACCCCATCCCCCACGAAAAAGTCTGTCTCATTCTCCAGCCCCAGCTGTCGTCACGACGTATTCACCCCCCGATGAGCCACGCCCTAGTAGTATAACGCGGATCTCTAGCTTCGACAGATCATCAATAAGTTTGTACACATTGAAAAAAGCTCGTGAAAATCGAAAACCCTCCTTTCTGGACTCTAACTGGTCTTACCCCTCATCACAGATCTACCGGGGAACGAAAGCAGAAGAGAAGGGGTCCTGGGAACTCGTTGGAGGGTGAACCAGTTACCAGTAACCACAGCACACCATCACCCATCACGATCTGCGCTCACGAGTGTGCCTTGCTTGCTGTTTTATTCTTGGGGACAGCGACAGCCCAAAGCCCATTCTTCTGTTTTCGGCAACATGTAGCCGAGATCATTTTGATTTTGTGGCTTTCTAATGTATTTTCCCATAAGCTGGCGGAATGTCTGAGCCCAGAGTTCCAGTATTTCGGTCAGACTGGTTCCCCCAGTAATTGAGAGAGGGTTTGAACAGCATGTGTTCATATTTCAATCAATGTACAAAATTGGAGAACCAGAAATCATAGAAACAACTGTAACGGAAAGATCCAAGAAATAAGACGTGGTAAAACACGTTCGATGCTGTCATTGTCCGAAATGTCTGGCGCCTCCACCGCTAGCTTCCTTCGCTTAACACACGAGCCAGGGAAGCTACTTGTCGGCTTAGTGCGTCATTTTACCAATATCGTTCGAGGCCAATTTTCATCTGTTGTTTTATAATCCATAAGCAAAACGGGGAGAGACTCCTCTCTCATCTCTGATGGCCCGCCCCTCTTGATGCTCCAACCCAACCAGATCTCAGCTAATTAATGCTGATTCTGCACTGCAAAAATAGACCTGGCCCCCTGAAACCCCGAGTATCCGAGACGAACCTGACTTTTCCACACCTCTGGAGATACATTTTGCTTGTTACATCTCATCAACTTTCACCAAATGCCCCTCTCGCTTCACTCTCTGCACCTTCTTGAACCCCCCAGGATTGAATCAATTTTCTTCTTCAGACTCAGAGCATTTCTTGGCCGGCTCGGAGACTCTTCAAACGACAATTAAGCCACTGTCGTCTCCTTTTGCTCGCCCAAAGCTTCATCACTGTCTTTCCCACTGGAAGCAGGCTAGGTACCCACTCTGTGCGGTATTGGGGTGCCGCGCTCGGTCACGTGCCATCGCCAACCCCCAGACTCTCTCCCCGACCAGTGCTCCTTCCTTCGCAGCATCACGACCACAACAACAGTTCCTTCCAATTCAGAGAGATGGAACAATGTCCAAAACTATATGATGGAGAATATTGCTTCATGCTGTCAACAAAAAGATCAGAGATGGTCCAGTGGTATAAGGTGAGTACAATTCCGCCCACAAATCGTCAGTTCGACGATCCTTGCACTGGCACCTATACCTGATGAAATGTCATTTTCAAGGAAGGGCCGACATTCTAACGTCATGTTCATGATGATATAAAAACACAGGGAAAACAATCATTCATGGCGAGCACTGACTACTTATAGAAGACAATCTTTTTTTTTTGTCTTTTTTGTATTTGTCTTCTCCGAGCAAGCTCTAGAATGAGCCATCTCTACTGCAGACAAGTTGTAGCTTTGCTTTGTGATATCCATGAGAATAAGCCCCCAGTCTTTAGTATACAAGACCGTCTTGGTCATCCATCTTGTCGTGCAATACGAACGCAGCAGCACGTATGTCCCAACCATGAGCTTGTACAGAAATGAAGCAAAAATACATGCTTCGTAGTTTCCATACCCAAACCTCATGCTTTCATAGCCAAGTCCAGGGCCATCGTTGTTGTGGTTGACTTCGACATAGCTGTATCATCAATTTGAGTAAGCTTGAAGTCAGCATAAAACTATCCATATAACTCCGTGCTGCATAGTCAACGAGAATTGGCTCAAGATTAAAGCATACATGTTACATAAAAGCAAGCCCCGGTATCCTGCACTGACTTTTAAGCGTGTGTCATGTCAAAAACATGGCTTCTTCACATGGCCCAAGCCCAAGCCCAAGCCCAAGCTGGAGAAATTATGCTTTGGTCTACGCTTCGCACCGCTTTGTTTTAGGCAACACACTCCATGACTTGTACCAGCACATGGATTTACATCTCCGTGATGCCATCGATTTCAGCTTTGTTATTAAGCAAAAGCAACGAATACCCATGTCGCGATCTGACAATTCACTCAGTAGGTAGGTATATATATTGTTTTTTTACTATGAATAATATACACTTTTCCTTTGAAAGAAAAATAGAGCTAAATCCTGTAAATATGTTTTTATATTGCACCTCAACTGACCACGACTCATGCTTCAAGCTTACTTTATGCTGGAGAGGCTCAATTGCTGCTGCAGCTAGTGCGGTTGTTGGTGCTAAATTAGCTGTGCTACTTGGGCCTGGCCACCCTCATTTTCAACATGCGTCATGTCAGCAAGCATTTTCTCACTTTAACACCAGCTATTCATCACCAAAGCATCCCTAAACCAGCAAACCATTCGGACCTACCACCAATGATATCTCCGAAATGCGTCCGCCAAAAAACAAAAACACCTTCTTTAAGCCTTCCCCTCCCATCTCCTTTTCGCACTTCCCTCTCCCACCCACAACAACTCAACCTCTTCATCTCTCTTTTTTGTCACCTTCAACCATCAAAAGTCTCCCCACGCCAAACAAGCTTGGACCATCAGAACCCCCCCAGGTCCTGGTTCCGGCTGTTTTCTTTTTTAGCAGCCTTCTTTTTTGGCCGCTTCTCACGCCCCGCAACGCCCGGACGCGAGAATACTGTACCTTCTGCCCTGGTCCTGGTTCTGGTCCTTGGGAAAAAAAGAAAAAAAGACCCCCGACCCATAATATTTTCGGTTTTTTTTGGCCCCAGGTCAACATCATCTCACACATTCACCCACGCTTGTTCCAGTCCTGGTCTCAGTCCCACGATCCCATCCATCCAGTTCTGGGTCCAGTCTATCCTTTTTCCTTTTTCTTACTTCTTCTACTTCTATCCTCTCCTCATCCCACATTCTTCGTCTTCTGATTCTATCCATTCTTCCTCACCGAGGCAGTCACACCCTGCTTTTAATATACGTACAACACGTCGACCTACTGGGATCCCCCCACGAAATTTCCCACTGTTCGTTGTCAAGCTCAAGCCATCCCTCCCCTTGGTGTCGGTCGAGTCAAGTCGCTACCTATTCCAAGTCAACATCGCCAAGATGAATTCCAATTTGTAGCCTTCGACCTTTCTCGTGAGCACTTGCGACCAGAGTGCATTTCGAATAAAAAGTACAGAACTACTCGCGACTTTTTACTTTCCACCCTTTTTATTCGCCTCACGATAACCTCGTACTACTCCAACTCCAACTTGAGCTCGTCTAAGTTGGCTCACGAACCTGAACTTGTTTATTCGACATACCTACCCTTTTCTACATCTCTTCGACAAGACAATTTTATCGCTTGTACAAGTCCGTTTTGATCTTTCAGTCGATCCACCCCCAAAACCGCACTTCAAGCACGTATACCGTCTGTCGAAATGGCTTTAAAACGGAGTTCAAGAGTTTTTGTGGATGAGATGGCCCACGCCCAAGAAGGCCAACAGGTGCCTACCTCCACCAACACTCCTCTACGGTCAAGACAAGGATCTCGGAGCAGTGCCACCTTTGATGGGATCCAACAGAACCCATACTCAGACGAACTCCTTCCGGGTCGCAATCTTGAGGCTACAGCCATGGCTCGCTCATCTAGCACGTCGAGCGTCAGTATGGAAAGTGCCTTCTCAGTATCTTCACAGACCAAAGATTCAACAGAAGAGCTACATATGCCTCTGCCTGGACGACTTGTCACCGATTTCACTGAAACAATGCGCGCCACTGCTGGTGTTTCACAACCTGGCCTGTATCCCACCGCTCCTCTCTCAAGACGACCTCAGAACTTTGGTGTCGTGATTCCTGGTGTCTATCGAAGTAGCTATCCCAAGAAGGAGGATTTCGAGTACATCAAAAACCTTGGTCTCAAGACTATTGTGTGAGTCATGTCCCTGTTGCTGTCGTATACGTCATACTAATCCTGCTCAGGACCCTTGTCAAGAAGGATGATCCCGATCACGAACTGGAATCCTTTGTTACACGTGAAGGAATACGTCAGGTTGTCTTCAACATGAAGGGCACAAAAAAGCAGGCTATTCCCCTCGAGACGATGCAGTCTATCTTGTCAATTGTGCTGGACAAGGAAAATTATCCCTTGCTCATCCACTGCAATCATGGAAAGCATCGAACTGGCTGCGTGGTCGGACTTGTTCGCAAGCTCTCGGGCTGGGGTGTTGAGCGCGCCGTTGCCGAGTACAGAAGTTTCGCCGAGCCCAAGATTCGAGAGTGCGACGTTGAGTATCTCACGTCGTTCGAGACCTCCACCCTGTACTCCTCAATTATGGATGCGCCCACTCTTGTTCCTGCTAAGAGCACGGCTAAGGGCACTGCTAAGAGCAGCACTTTTTTTCGGGCCCTCGTCTTCTCGGCCTTTGTCCTGCTTCTTTGGTTCCTGTCCGGCACCAAGATGAGTGCTCTCACTCGACGTGACGTGCTCTTATGACTGCATCACTATGTCAGCCATCGATTAGGAATTCACTCCACGAAACCGGCGCCCTCTTATGCGGCTGGGTGATCATACGGAAACACACGACACTTCATTTTTCTTTGTTATATCCATTCATGGCACATTGGTCTTTTCCAGGCTTAATCACGGCATGTGTCGCTGCGCAGCGTGATGAACTCGACATCGATAGATTGGAAAGCCTGGTTGAGATGATTTTATAGGTTGGAGACTTTGGTACCTATAGCTTGTAATTGCATTTACAAGGCAGGCGGGTTTTTGGAGACGCATCAAGGGCTGAGACCGTCTCCTGGATTGGCGTTTACTATCAGAGATGAGCATTGGTTTTGCTCGATTAGAGCAACGATAGCTCTGTTTCTTTTTCTTCCTTTTCTACCCCCCGCACCCCAATTGCGGTGCGGTTGTTTCTCTTTCTTTTCTTATTTGAAAGCATTTGGTGTTCAGGAGGTACAGGATTGCTGGCACACAGCATCAGGAATGTAAGAGTACTAGGGTTACTACCAAAAGAGTAGACATGTTTGGCTGCCTGGAGAGATGGGTAGCTTTGAAATAAAAGAGAATCCAGAACTGGGTCGTCCTATGATGTGTGTGACATGTTATGCTACTGATCTAACATGAGTGGCTGTTAGTAGTCGTTCGATGTGTTTAGGAATGACGCATCTGGATGCATGATCGATTCTTGATTGAAACCCGTCATGTTGTACACTGATGCTCTTGTCCACCATCGCCTTTGATATCGTGTCACCTGATTGTACAATCCCCTAGCTATCTTACATCCATCATATCATACATGTCTCCCATCAATCATATACCTTTTCCAGCGGTTATCAAACCAACCTTAATAATTTCCCCATCTGTTCCTCTCCTCTCTCTCAACAGCATCTTTATCAAAGTCACCCGTAGCGTAGACATACCCACCGGCCACACAGTTCGCCGCGCCCAACCCGATAGCACCGCCCCGAACAATCCCTCTGGGCGAGAACTTTCCGCGCAGAGGTTGACGACGTCGAAGGGTGAGAAGAACATAGAGACCAGACCATGCGGCTGTGAGACCAGCGCTGCCGGTGGGGTAACCAGATAGGTTGAGATAGGACGAGAAGAGGAGGGGAGGGGTGAAGATGAAGAGAGGAGCTTGCATGGGACGGGCGTGAAGAGCGGTTATGAGTGTTGCGAGGAGGGAGGGGGGAAGTGAGGCGGCTGCGATGAAGGTTAGTGAGTGATGGATAG
>JABGLY010000934.1:0-13456 GCA_013623525.1 Fusarium dimerum | reverse complement strand
ATGAGGACCATGATGAGGAGGACCGTGGTGAGGGGGTCCAGGTCTGCATTGCGGCGGGCACTGGTCATCAGTATGGTTTCCCTTGGGATGATGTCCTGGGCGCTTATGAGGGGGGTGATGAGGGTGGTGAGGGTGGTGAGGCTTATGGCCAAATATACCGCTGGCAGTGTGCTTGACCTTGTCCGAGAGGGTGTTAACGACGCATCGGAAACTGTCACATTGCTTGAGAAGTCCAAAGGTAGCAGGAGAGCTTTCGTGATGGCCGAGCTTTTCTTGAATATAAGCCTCCTTGTGGCGAATCATGGCCTCCAATTCGATAACTTGGGCACGGAGCATGGCGATATCTTGGAGCTCACGGTCAATTTCATCACCGACATGCTCGAATTCAGGTGGAGGAGGACCCCAGGCTGGGGGATCGTTGGGCTCAGGTCGACCCTCCTGGGGTTCAGGGACTGGTTTATCGGATCCGGGGACCTCGGTCTGTGTCTCGGTGGCCTCGGATTCAAGGGTTTGTGTTNNAGAGGTCTCGGTGGCCTCGGATTCAAGGGTTTGTGTTTGCGTGACCAGAGTCTCATCAATAGCAGACTCAGTCGTCTCGGCATCTGAATCATCGACAGCCTCGCCATTCTGCTGGGCATAAGGCATAGACAGACGGTAGACATACGAGGCACCGCTGACCTCGGAGATTCTAACGGGAGCAGTCTGGCGGAAAATGGCAGAGAATTCGACATCGTTAACGGCCTCACCGTCGACAGCAGTGATAGTAAAGCGCATAAGTTGAGTCTGTGTAGTGATGGAATCAACACAGGTCACTGCCCATCGAGCATCGATGGTTGTGGCATTGTCGACAAGAGAACCTTGACCAAATCCCTGCTCATTGAGGGAAAGTGACTGGGTGTTGATGCGGACGGAGGCTGAGCCACAGGCCTCATCAACCTCCTCGACGTCAAGTTTCAAGGTCTAGTATTCACGAACAGGCCAGGTCAGTTCAGGGATTCTCGGGATTCCAAGAGGATCAGTTCTTACCAGAGTATCGAGTCCGTGTGATCCTTCAGGAAGATCCCATGTAATAAAGGCCGAAGGGACGGTTTCTATTCCACGCCAGTCAAGTTAATATTTCGCCTTGATGTTTTGTATATGCCTTGGGTTAGAGACTCACGTTCAGACTTGACCAAGTTTACGGCAGCCGTCAATGTTGGCGCCAGCAACAGGGCTGCAGCCGCCTTAAAGCTGCGCATGGTAGCTCGGCTGCGAGGCACTCGCGGTCGAGCTTTCGTGATATAGATATACTATAGTTAAAATGACCTCCTATCCAGACGAGTCGTCGAATCGTATAAGTGAGAAAGTTGCCAAGACAAGTAGAGAAGATCGAAGTCGTAGGTGTTGGTGATGAAATGGTATAAGTCGAGAGAAAATGAAAGTCGAGCTAAGAATGAAGGAGAGAAATCAGACGAGAATGATAAGATGGAACAAAAGTGATACGAAGTTACTAACAAAAGTAACTAGGAAAATCGAAGTTCGCTCAGGAAAGGAAGGAGAGGGGCTTACACTTTTGAGGGAAGAGAAACTGCCTTGGTACTGTAAATGGCAAACCCAGATTCGGGATGTGGGAGTGACACTAACCAGCCCAGACAGTAAGGGGGACCCATCTCTTCCCCATCGTCACTGAAACCTCTAACGTTCATTGTACCGTTCATTATCTTCCCACTGATCGGGTGCTCCGTATTCATTTACTCGTCAATACTAATTACTACATATCTTAATAAACAACTTCATTTCTTCTATCATCTCGTCTTATACAAGTCCTCGTACAGTTATACAACTCTGCTACAATTGCAAAGAATTACTGTCCAAGTCGACATGCCCCATCTCCAACAGAACGCGCGTATCATTCTCTAAACAAGATATCAAGCAAGGACTTTGAACTCGAAAGAAACCGCACTAGCCCGGACAAAGTGATGCAACAGGGCAAGGGGAGATTAGAAGGGGATGGGGCAACAGTTCTGTGCCGTGATAAGCGTGTTTTTTTTTTCTTAAGCTGGTGTCGGTAGTCTTGCATGGGTAACGGTGATGGCGCCAGGTGATGGATGGATGCATATCAACGAAAAAAATACGAAAAACCAAAAGTATCGATCAGAGTTAAGGTTGTGATTCATTTTCTTTCCATCTCATTCATGCTTATTCTTCTTTGCATCCTCCCTCTTATTTCTTTTTCTTCTTCTTGTAACTCCCCTCCCCAATCAGCTTATCATCTTGCAATCTCACAGCATGTTACCCATCTTTCTATTCTTCCACAAAGTCCCCAAAAACTAAAAGCCCCCCAATTCCTTCAAGCATGGGAGGACGCGTCCCTCAACGCAAGCGACCAACCCACGCATGGCCGAAATGACCAACATTAGCCAATCAACTCTCACCAGCTGACGAGTCTCATCCCATTTTCAGCCTCTCTTTGTCCCTAGCGTCTTAGTCCCCATCCGGGCCCTACGCCCTCTTTCTCATTTTTCCCTTTCCTCTCTATTTTTTTTTCTTGCTCCCCTAGTCAAGGGACCGAGGCGCGCGTCCTTCCAACACACGGCCATGACGAGATCCTGATTAACGTTGCTGAGGCTTGGCATTTTGACGTTTTCTCTATTCCCGGTGTAATCAGATATTGGGAAGATCATGCCACATTAAACTGGAAACCAGGGAGGGATTGCTCAGCCTTGGTATCGAGTTTTCCATTTGACAATGTGTCTAATTATCCTCAACTTCGGTCTAATCAAACCAAACAGAATCAAAGTCAATAGACACAGCCCATGTTTATGAATATTGCTTTTCATCTATCAAAATTCAAGGTGGAAAAGCCCTCTCCGCTCGCCTCTCAACCACACTCATGCAAACACCGTAACCTCTCCATTTAGAGTCGGAACTTGCAACTCGTATCTTGTTCCGAGCTGAATTTTCCATGGCAAATCCCAATTGTAATGAACTCTTATCGATTTGTCCACATTTCCCATGACCACAATGGCCTTCATCTATACCGCTTCCGGGCCCAGCCATGACCATAATTTTCGCTGCCCCTGTCCCGCAATAGAAATAACAAAAAAAGCATGTCTATAAGTCCCTCATCGTCCATACATATCACGCATCACAAACTCATCCATTCCCTTCAGACCAGAAACTCGCTCAAAACTTGCACTCGAGTCCTGGCGACCTCCGAGTCCTCACTCATAATCTGCATAATCTCAATCATTCTTGCTGTTGTCTTGTCAGAATTATGTAAAAACATGCCAAGGAATACCTGACTTACCAATATCTGCCTTCGCTCTCACGAGCAGCGGATCTCTTTCCAGCATCTCAGCACCCCCAGGCTCACGTGCTGCCTCGCGGACCACATTCCCTATGCAGAGTGCCTCAAGGAATGCGCGATGGTTGAACACCCACCACACACGTGCCTCAGCCTCGAGCAGTGTAAAGAGTAGGAAGAAGGCCGTGATGGCGTCGTGAGCTGCTTCCAGCGTGCCCCGTACATTGACAGGCACGTCAGGGCTCTCAGAGGCGTGTACTAGCATCAGGTTGTGAAAGTAGTTACTCGTGAGAAATAACGTCTGGCGCACCACCCGTTTGTTCGTCTTAGCCAACGCTGTGATGCTCTCAGGATCCCACGAACGAAAGACGTCAGGGAATGATCGATAGACCGCCCGGAAGTCCGCAATCAACTTGGATTTATGCCGCGCGGTAGTGCAGATAGGCACATCCAACGATCTTGGCGAACAGATAGTCTCCTGGACCAAGTTGGCTAGAGTCCAAGATCCCCTGATATAGGCCGTATCGGTCGGGTCACTATTTGCAATAGATGAACTATCCTCGAGCAGGTCATCCACAGATACATCCGTATGCGTCGCCGATGGTGGCAGCGATAAGAGAACTGTCAGGAAGGTATCCTGCAGCAAAACGGCTTGCCAGAGCTTACGGCGTTGCTGCTTTTCAAACAAGCTCGCATTGGGTGTTACTATATCAAGTCAGCCGTGTCAGTCGTCTCCCTTTGTCATAGCAGCTGCATTACCCGTATTGGAATACTTACCGATATTTGGATCCCGATGCAAACCCATCGCATATGCCTGTCGGATAAGAATACCTGCAAATGCCCATCCATCTGAAGCGTGGTTGTCGTTGATCAGGAAATATGTGATCAACACCATTGCTTGAATCGACCTCAACGAAGCCTTGCTGAGATACGATGCGATTCGCAGAGCTTGATTGCTTGCCGAGGCATAGAATTCGGCCGTTTGCTTGCGTTCACGAGGAGATGTTGGGGTTGTAACGAACTGGGTACCCAGAGCTAGCATGACAAAGATCAAAGCGATAAAGGAGGCATCGACTTGGTTCTTCTCCGTTTGGCTCATCTGCCAAAAGTGCTCGTAGTCCGCGTAGAAGGTTTGCCTATGTATCATGGGATACACCGGATCGACGCACTCAAAATATCGACTGAGAAGAATATCGGCTTGAATCTTATCAGGGAGGACTGACACAACTTCTGGAAGGCCACCTTCACATGTCCAGTAATTGGCAAAAGGGTGCTCAGATCCGATGCCAAAGACATTACTAGCGGTGGGTAAGGAGTAGGGAACATTAGACAGCAGTCCGATGGACAAGGCGATGGCGCCCCTAGATGAAGCGCTTGGGTCGTTGGTCATGCCTCGATCAGCGATATTCGGGATAGGCGACTTTCCCATTGATCCAGACTTCTTCTTGGGAGGCTTCGTCATTCTTCGGCCATTGGCGGCGGATCTTGTGGTTTCCCTGTTGGTGGTTAGATAGTCTCTTATACAGAGTGAGAGATGACATACTCCAGGAGGTTTGCGACATGTGCATATCTGCACTCTGTCTGGCGCTTAATGCCTTGTAGCACGTTAGCACAAGTGCACAGCATGGCAAAATGTGAGCAACTTACAAGCAAGACAATGTGGCCGACCCCTATCACACTGTATTCGTTTGTTAGTACTCGTATGATGCCAGGCAACTGCATGATACAGCGACTAATCATGAAAATTTGGTTTGACCAAGCCGTTGATCAACACTCAGCAATTCGTTAACGAAAAAAACCGTAAGTCCTCGCAAAGAGGACATGAAAAGTACCATGATGAGATTGAACGCGTATCAAACCAATACGAGCATGATGAGATGAGAAAGAGTAAACGGAAGTGAGAAGGGATATAGTGGACGAAGATTTAAAAAAAAAAAATAGACAAACCTTGGTCTTACGCTCAACACATTCATGGCATGACAGTGTCGGTTTGTTACGCTTTTGCTTCTTCTTGGCTGGCTCCTCCCCATCAATAGTCGGTGACCCATCGTCCTCTTCGCCATCTGCATAATCATTGGGAGGGTTTTTCGAGGTGGCCGAAGCAGCCGTCGAAGCTAAGCCATGCGAAATAGATACTGGAGATGTAGATGCTGAGCCAGGCTTATGTGGAGAGGTACCATGCGCAATCGTAAGTGGGAAAGAAGGGCCGCTAGGAAGGCTGCCGGTGCCATAGGAAGAGGTTCGCACTGGAGGTTGTGCGGATAAAGGGTTTGAAGGGAGCTGTGGTTTCTGCTGCGGATGAGGCGCGCGATGCGGGTGCGCGCGCTGGGACAAATCCATTGATGGTACTCAGGTAGCTACTCTGCGGCTTAATCGATAACCTGGTTTTACTGAAGCAATAGTGAAGAGGCTCTGGCTGAGGGCGGGGAGTTGAACAGCGACCAAAGACCGCGATATGGACAGCGCACATTCGGAGAATTTTAGTGGTGTTGCTCAGGAGCTTCGCGATGCTCTGCAGATAAGATTTAGCAGCTGGGTTCCTTAAAACAACCCCGGGAATAATAACTGGATGAACCTCAAGGCTCGAGTGTTCGGGTGCGTTTTGACGTTGAGTGTTCAGTGTTTTCGGGTCAGGGTGCTGGAAATAAGGTCCGGGAATGACACGGCGCGAGGGGAGGTTTTGGTTGGTCCCTGTGTTCGATAATCTCTCCCTCAGGTAAAACCTGGTTCACCAGTGACAGGTGACAGTGACAATTAATGACGGGTTTGCACGCACGCAAACCAGGGCAATGCAGGTAGCAGACAACCGATGGAAATAACAAGATCAGAACCGAGCAGATAGAAAAGGATCCCGGAAAAGAAAAGGGAATTGGGGAAATGGGGATAATTTTGAGAAATGGGGGTTCAAGAAAAAGATACCTTGCCTTGTATACATGGGGGGCGAAAAAGGCGGGGGCGGAGCAATACGATATGGCAAGTGCGAAGTGCAGGAACTAGGTAAGGTGAGGTGGGATAGGACGGGAAAGAATGGGATGGGCAGGTTAGGTACATGGAGTGGGAGATAGCTGGAGCTGTCTGCCCATGCCATGCTGTACTGAACTGTACCGTGCCTTCCTTCCTGTATGACTACCTACCTAGATTGCTAGTGCAATGGAAATTGCACCTTCCTTGTAAAGGCAGCTTGATGCGCAGCAACTCACGGAAAGTGCCCTCCAACTGTTTGTTAATACCGCAAGATACCTTGGTTCACCTGTCCAGCACAGCTGAGTCTGATTGACATCCAGGGTTTAGGTCGGGTAAGAGCAGAATTACCGGCCGTAATGTTATATTAGCACCTGTAGGTGTCTACGTAGAAATTAATCAAGCACTTAATCCTGCTTCGGTTGGGGGTTTAAGCTCGCGGATGAGTTAGTTGTTCTGTATTCCCTCGAAGAAAAAAAGTTGTTTATGACTACAGATAGTCGCTGATAAATTTTTTCATTCTTTGGGACAGGAACCCAACCCATTTGCCGAGCTTCGCCATGCAGTTAGTTACATCCGGAACCTGGCCGTACTTAGCTGTAAGTTACACAAGGTGCCGCGCTCTTACCAATGTCAGAGACTCAGAGTTATGACATAGCAAGGGTCAAGGCAAGTAAGTACATGCCATGAACTTCCATCATCAAACACCGCCTGATTTCTTTCTTTCTCACCAGACCCGACATTACTCGGGTAATCAGGCGCCAAAGCTGCGATAATTTCCTCACACTGGTTTTGATCTAGTTCCAGTCCAAGGCTTCGTTTCTGCGCTCGCAAAATTCAACACAGGGGCTCTCACACTTCTAGTCCCAGTCCTAGTCCTAGTCGATACTCACCACTCCTTCTCGGGCGTTTCGGCCGGAGCTTATACGGGCGTACTAAGTCAGGCTAACTGACGCACGGATACCGAAGCTTTTTTTGCTTTCGTGTGACGGCAACCCTCATTTGTTGTGCGCTATCCAACTGCCGGCTTCGGTAAACCTGCCCTGATACCACTCCCCAACGAATGTCATCATTAAAAGCCTCCAAATCTGGGGGTGACGATGCGTAAATACGTTGGCTTGTCGTCCCAAGATCGATACTGTACTGTACCGACGAAACAACCTGGTTCAAGTGATATGAGCACCGCCACTAGTTCCAACGCCTCGCAAGCTTGGTGCCGTGGAAGAAGTTCGAAGCTATTCCAAGAGTCGGGTTGTTGTGAACGACTTCTAACCTTGCGTGAAAGACAGGCCTGTTCACAAGAACGAATGATTTCTCCTTTTGGTGGATAAACCTCGCTGTCCTTTTTTTATGCTCAACCTGACAACTGGTTGTTGATAATTGGATAACCTGACTAACAACAGCACAACACAGCACACTACAGCCAACACGAGATGAATTACTTGCATCATCCAGCCAGCCATTGGAGCGCCCCTTTCCGGCACTCACCAGGGTCGTGAAGTCGCACGCGTCAGCGACATCGGGCAAACGAGATTGATGGACAAGCACCTGTAATCTCCATGTCTGAAGAAGAAGGCAAAAAACAGGAGTTATGCAAGCTATAGTAGCCTACTACCGTGTGTTACGGGACAGCCGAGCTTAGACTAAGCCTGTGACGGAATTTCAGGCGGCTTTAACACTGCCACCTCATTGATCCAAAAAGATTCATCATCTCCGTGTCAATAGACAGACAGGTGTTCCCCCATGTTTCCCTGTCTGCAGCAGTGGCCTAAGGGGCTAAGGGGGATAAGATGGATCTGGCGCGTACGATGGGGTCGCTTATGAAAAAACTCAAAATCAACTGCTCATGGGAGACCATGACTAGGTAGGTACATTACTTGAGACGATGGGTGACGGCGGGCTCCGGTGCGTTGGCTTCCCTCACCAAGGTATTACGAGGATGTGAAGAGGAGTGCGTTCTGCCAGGCTGTATCTTGGATCAAGAACGACGACAAGAGATTTATTGTTCGACTTGTTTCAATTGGAAACCATCGTGGGCTTCATTGGATACGTTCACTCAATCACGTTGCGCTTGCTTGAGGGTATATTCTACATGCCAGAAAAAATGCGGTAATTATAGGCAACTAACTTCGATCTATATCACCCCTCATTCGTACCCTCAAACGGTTGGCCACAATTGCCAATCGACCAGGTCACTTTTGCTTGATTCTCGGATACACTAGTCACGATATGTGCCCATCTACCGGCCGGTCGAGTGCCAGCCTCTTCAGTCTTGTGTCCTCCCTGGTTGACCTTCATCGGCTTCTTCCTAGCTTGCCGCTACTTGTGCACATGCCGGCCCAAGCCAAGACTAGCTTATCCAAGTATCAACTCTTGAAAAGTCTGGACCTCGACTGGAACATGATCAAGAGTCAAGGCAGCACCAATGACGTCTTATTGATGGGGATGACACCCAATCCTTGTTTGCCTTTGTTGCAGAGGTGAGACGATGTCTAAGACAAGCAAGAATGCCATTATTATCGATAGTTAGAATACCGCCCAATCTTTGTGGTGTTTGTGATCAATGCCGATTGCGATTCCCGCCTCTTGACTCTGCAATCTGGCCGAAATTTCACTCCCGTACCAAGCACACAAGACGGAGGACATTCTTGTCCTTTTGGACAACTGACTGGAAAAACGTCGTACACCGCCTCCAAGTCATTTGCGCCCTACTGAGGGCCTCCTAACAACGTTAGTCTGCCGTAGTGAGGACGTGCGCGATATTGTCGTTCCGACATAAATTGAACATTTCTCCTATTTCCTAGATTCATTCGACGGTCAATCATGAGAGTCATGTCAGTGACACAAGCTTTGTCTGCATGACTATCGTTTCAACGGGAAACATAGGCAATCATTACATAGCGTGCAACGATGGACTTGAAACCGCCAAGGGTCGAAGAAACGCCTCGATAACTGACACCGTGACCATTGGGCAACGCGAACATTCAACGAGGAAACCAACAATTCGACTACTTGGCCTTTAATAGCCTGCTGACTACTGCAAACCGCGAATATCATGAATCATAGATCAGATATACCGGGGTATTTTTCTTTTCGGTCCGCCTAACCTATACCAAATCACCAAACCGTGGTTGTATGATGACTGAGATCCGCGTGTGGGGGTTATGCCTGGGTTGTCCAACAGTTTCAAAGACGTTATTGACGTGGACATGTAACACAACACCCTGAGATGCTGGTAACTTGACCATACTTCTTGATCGAGTATTCGTGATACACATCCACGCGACCCGAACCTCATGAGAACCATTGCCGTCTCTGTTCAGCGCCTATCCCAAACTGCCCGTCATTTTCACCACGCAATGCCCGCATCTCAAACCCCCTCCGCTGCACCATGGCGCTCTGATCTCCTCTCACACATCAACGAGATGGACTCACCCACCTTCATGCTCAGCACCCTTCACAAGCATGAGTCAACTGTCACCCCCAGGGCCCGCACCGTCGTATTTCGCGGCACCTGGGCTGAGTTACCTGTCAACCCAAAGAACACGGCCCCGCTGAACCCTTCCGTCTATGAATCCGACTTGCTCACCCTTACCTCGGATGCTCGCATGGAGAAGATGGCCGAGCTTAATCCGGATGGATCCCGGTTTGAGTCCGGCGGCGGTCAACCCGTGGAGGCTTGCTTCTGGATAATACCTACAAAGACGCAGTGGCGGCTGCGCGGAAAGGCATACCTCGTCGGCCCAGACATTGACTCGCCGTCGGGAACACAGACGAAGCAGGCTCTGGAGCGATACATGCGACTAAAAGGCAATGAAAGTAAAGATTCATTCGACTGGTCCAAGGAAGTTACGGCACACTTTGGCAACCTCAGCCCTGGTATGAGAGGCTCGTTCCGCAACCCACCGCCCGGTACACCACGGCATGTTAAACCAGCCGAGGGTTTGGGACCGGGTCAAAAAGTCGAGGACCTGCATGACGAGATTGCCAGGAAGAACTTCCGAGTTGTAGTTATCATACCAGATGAGGTGGATAGGGTTGACCTAACGGATCCAGCTGATGGGAAGAGATGGAATTACAAATTGACTGGAGATGAGTGGAAGGAGACAGAGCTTTGGCCCTAGAGTCTTGTCTGTTAATAATTGTCAAAAAATTCTCTTCAAGAACAAAACTCTCACAGATCCCGAGCTTATTAATTCACAAATGTTTGATATGCTACAAGGAACGAGCACTGGATATTGACAAGGACGGAAGATCTCTGCGATCTTCCCCATCAATTCATGACCTGCAAGGTATATACCATCGTTATGGAACTAAATACAAACAAAACAAGAACCACCCCCCCCTAATTCGACAAACCCAACATGCAATCACCTTCGCTATGAATCGTTTTTCTTTTCCCGAGTTAAGTTATTCTTTTCTCCCAGACAAAAAAAGTTATGACATGAACAAAATAGACACGAGGAAAGGTGGTGAACCCCTCCCAGGTCATATTGATACCATTTTCTGCGCCTTTTGGGACATGATACTCAAACCAAAACCAACAAAAGCCAGCATAGGGTCAAAATAGAACGAAGACGCAAGAAAGAAAAACACTGGTGCGACTGTTTTCCGTTTCCAGTCGCCAGGTAGTAACGCCGATTATGAGTTAAAAGCAAATGCTAGTAAGAACGGGCATAAACCGAGCTCAACAGAGAGAGGTTCAATAACATGCTGGTCGAAAAATCGTCACGGTATATCGAGGATCAGGGCCCAGGCACGCGGCTCGTAGACATTCTAAGACATACGGTAGCGCATCGCCCGAGTTGACCGGTACTGGAGCTTTGGCATCTCCATGTCCACGTCGATGCCCTCATCCGCCTCGAGGGCCGAATCTACAGCCAAGGGTGCTGTAGGATCGTATTCTGCGGCTTCTAGCTTAGCAGGCTCCTGTTTGGCCGGTTCCTCCTTAGTGGGTGTCGGTGTTGGACTACCCTCTTTAAGACCGGCAGGCAACTCACGGCGCATGCTTATAGGCCGTCGTGTACGAATCTTTCCCAGCTCGCCCGTCTCCTTTGCCAACTCCGGTTCCTCGCGCTGCACACGTTCCATCTCCTTGGTCGCCATCTCCAAAACCTCTGCAAGGCGGTTCTGAGCCTTTGATATCTCGTCGTTGCAGTCCCCATCGCGGAGAAACTGGTGCGCGCCATGCTCGCACATGCTCTGGACAAATTCCAATCCTTTATCCAGGTTGTCATATACATCGGGTTGTTCCTTGGCGCCGGGTCTTGATAATGACATGGGGCCAAATCGTCTGCTGCTCATGTACCTCAAGGAAGGGAGATCATCTTCGCCATCTGCTCCGTCTTGTGGTACTTCTACTTCTGCAAGCTTCTTTATCTGAGCAACACGGGCGGCCATCTTTGCCTTGCGCATCAAGTTTCGGCTCGATGAAATAAATCGTACAAGTTCGTCAAAGAAGCCTTGGACATAGCTGTCATAGTAGACGATAATCATGCTGCGCGTACGGTACTTGGGCGTGGCCTCCTCATTTGATAACATAGAAGGTGACTTGGGCTTTTTCCTGGCCTGTGCTCGGGCACGGGCACGAGCTGCTTTAAACGCTTCCTGCGATTGTTTCACAGCATCGGGCGTTGACGAGTTGGACTGGCTCTGCTTTGGGGCGTTGACAGGCGTCGAGGGTGAGCTCATTACAGGGGTACCATCCTCCGGAATAGCGTCACCCTCTGGAGCTTCTGCAAATACAAGAGGAGGGTCATCCTTGGGCTTTAATGACTCGGTAGAACCTTTGTTTCGAAGCGACTTGGTATCCGAGCTCTTTCCATCCGGAGAAGCGACAGCGGCCAATTCGGCCTGTCGCTGGTCGATTTGCCCGCTGAGATCGTCGAGTCGAGAAAGCCAGTCGGGAATATTGCTGTGCAAGTTTTTCAAGGCGTCCATCGCCATGTCGCGAAATTCTGATTCCCGCACGGAATCCGTTTTGACGAACAAGTAGGGGCTAGGTGAAGGCACCCAACGCCCCAGGTAATCAAAGGGGGGATTGTGGCAGAGCTTATAGCTGTATAAGCGAGAGCATATACGCGTGTGTGGCGTTTGATATCGAGTCGAGAAGCTGTTGTAGGTATGCTATGACGAAAAGTTGATATTCAGGTCAGGTGTCACGAGTGGTGGCAACGGGAGGAAGTGCGACAAGAGAGCAATGGGGTGGAGTGAGGTCAGCCACTTGGTATTAAAAGAGATTTGCGTGGTATCTGATCTGTTTGTGATAATCGTAACGTCGTGAGCGTCGTAAGATGGTGGGCGTCGGAAAGCTTAATAGGATTCCTAGATGAAATGGATAACCTGATGAAAGTTGCCAGAAGTTTGTTTCGGGGAGGACGGAAGCGCAGCGAAAAGACAAACTTGATCGGTGGTTCCTTTTTCTTTAGAGCGACAAGGGAGGGATCAGGGATCGTGTGATCGTACAATCGTAAATGGGACTGAATAGAGTTGGGAGTTGGATTTTTAGATGTTGGTGGTTGGTTTGTTGGTTTTTTATTTTGAGTCGAGAAAGAGGTGTTGGTGTAGGTATTGGTATTGGCGTTGGTGTTGGTGTTGGTGTTGGTATGCCGTATGCTCGTAAGGACTAAAGTAGCAGTGGAGATACCTGCCTTAGCTTGTAGTAGCCCGCACGTAGTGTGGTTGAGTTTGTAGTGGGAGCTTTAAGGGTGACAGCACCCTTTTGCGGCCAAGTGAGAAAAATGGGACCAACTAAGGATTGAGGCGTCTTTGAGATTATGATGGTAACCAACAAGACCGGCCAAGGCGTGAAGAAGAAAATAATGGGAGGAAGAAGAAGGAGGAGGAGGAGGTAGAGGTAGAAGAGGAGGGATGGGGGACAGAAGATGAGAAAAGAAGATGGTAAGAAAGGGAGAAAAAGAAAGAAATAAAACAGAGAGGGAAATCGTATCGAGGCGTTAAAAGCAATAACAAGAAAAAAAATGTCAAGCGGGGGAAGAGTATGCAAAGCTGAATTCTGTGCCCAGTGTCCGTACGGCTCGAATTTCAACCAGCTTTTCCCTTCGGTTATCACCTGAGAAAACAGCAAGAGTGGGATCCGGAGTGGGATCCGGAGGCGTCGAGAAGAGAGGGAGTTGGTTAGAGCTATTCCGGGGAGAGGACGGGAGTGAGTAAAAAGTGGTGCGGCTGGTGGGGAGCAGGGGCTTAGGG
>JABGLY010000930.1:0-10440 GCA_013623525.1 Fusarium dimerum | reverse complement strand
GAGAGATGGAGATGGAAGATGGAAGACGGGAAACGGAGCCACGCTCAAGAGGGTCCCTTTTGCTGCAGAGGGGTAAGACTTCTGTTCATTACATTATCAGCAAATTGGAGTCGTTCTAGCTTAGTGGAAGATTTTAACTACATATTCACAACACATGGAATGTGGGAGCAGGCGGACGTTGGAAAAGTAAACTGGAAGCCCTCCCCACTACCGAGAGTAATGGCTTCAAACTCAATTGCCGCCTCTGTCAGTATTTCATGGGCCTTGATTGCCATTGCCCCTAGAACGAGCTAAACAAATTTGTACATATCCAAGGGATGAAGTGACAAGACGGAAGCTCAAATAAAAAAGAAACAAAAAAGCAATGATCCCGTACACCGACATGTTTGCTGCATAGTACTTGCTGCATAGGCAAATAAAGGGGCAGATGTTGTTGCTGTGCCTCCAAGAGAATACGACTGCACCACAGCACAGCTTGCATCCATACAGACAGACCAGACATACATAGTACTATCGATGAAATACAGCTTACATACAGCATTCGCCCTCAATGCTTCACCTAATCAACCTATTAGACTCGATTTCTCTCCCATGCACCATCGTCCTCCAAATGTAGGGGTACGACCAAAGCACAGCAAAGAATGCATGGCTAACTAACAAGTCATCTTGACGAGAGGGCTGACTATGTTGTGGAATTCAAATTCTCATGCCTTCGGTTTCAAAACCTGATCTCTTCTTCTTCTTCCCCTCTATGCACTATTTTCTGACCGTCTGCATGGCTTTCCTGTGTGATGAATTGGTAGGGCTTGGTGGCTTGACGCATCAGTCAGGTAGCTGAATTATCTTTTTGGTACAGTATCCTGATGGAACCACGAACTAATGGCCTGTCAAAGCATTTGCCCTCTCAACACCTATCGTGCATGGCCCGGGCAGGCCGGCTGAACAGGAGAAGCCCTGCATTCATATTCGAGGGACAAAAAAAAAGCACGTAACATGTGATCTGCCGAGTGAGATAACCTACATTGTTGTTGTAAACAGGCCAGTGAAGAGGCCAGCGCTTGTCAATTCCTTTCAATCGTCCCCAAGCCAATCGATACCAATACGGCATGATTTGAGCAAATCCGTCTCCTGAATGCGAGCTGTCTCCAACACCCCTGGCTCAGGGACGAGTCCAGGCGTCAAGTAGCTGCACTATACTGGTAATCTACATGTCCGTCATCCCCTGTTCGGCTGAGAGTTGTCCGACATAGCGGCCGAGGCCCTACCTGACGGACTGTAATGTACTTCTCTCATTAGGCGATGATGGGTGATGTGACACCGTTTTGTTTACCCCCACTTAGTTTATTTCTCTTTTGGCGCCGAGAGATGAACGGGCGTTATGGATGATGGTTGTCTCGTCTGTTGGCCAACTCGCTATTCCTTTGACCTGAGGCAAGCTAAGCCAGCTGAAATTCATGATATGACAGGGTTTGCAAGACTACATGCACCGCGGTAGTGCGATACGGTACAGTCAGTTTAGTTTTGAGACTTTGATTTCAGGTGAGTCAATCCTTCGCAGCATTGCAATATGAATGTTCGTCTTGAATTCATTTGTAAATTAGGGCAATGAACATCAAGTATACATAAGCTCAGTCAAAGTACTGCTCGTTGGCATGCATCGATGCTTTTCAAGTCGATGCTATTTAGTACGGCATTGGCACTTCAACCATAAAGCGAACGAATAGCATGTCGCTCCATCTTCATGCACCGTAGTCTTTGGGATTCAAGATCATAGGTGTTTGGTAATGATGAGGCATTTCAATCTTGGCACGAAGATAATTCCTTCAGCAAGTCGAGCATGGAAGAGCTCATTTGCTGTACACACTAATGCCGTGGTTCGAACATGAGGTTCGTCACTTTAAGATGCAAAAGACAAGAAATAACCTACCTTGGGACCAGTTGAGTCTTGCATACTATCAAAAGCCGTGAGGGATTGAAACGAAGTCTCAGTACTGGCGCGTTATCTTGAACAGTCAACGTCTTGACAGTCATCAGCCAGGCGACTGCTTTTTCTTTCGTTGTAGTTCAAACGTCGACGGTGGACGTTGAAATTGAGGATTGCATTTTGTTTGGGGTTATGAAGAAAGGATGAAAATTTCTTCAGCGAAAAAAACGCAGAGAAAATTCATGTGGTTCCTGCTTATGTAATTGTATGAGTACTCCACCACGCCGAGGTGGGTTTCATTGTGCATTGTGCCTCCAGCAGATCCTTGTGCTTCGGTTGACATGTTCAACATGTTAAAGCATCTCTTGCCATCTGATAACATTTTAAAAGTTTCATTCGCAGAGCATAGTCGTTCGGCCTGTCCAGATATGCGATACCTGCTGAACGTCATTCGTCGAGATGAAGCGTAATCTAGTAAATGTGTATTGTAATTTACGCCCACCAGAGCTGTCGGGACCAACGTACAATCCTGCAGGGTAACAACTAGCTGTCGACTTGATGTGAGCATCATTATTTAGTCAATGACCACAACACTTCTGGCGGTGTCATCACATGTTCGCCGTGCGAGTGGTCCTCGTGTAGGAGAGTCAGCATACAACCATAATGCGTATGAATACAAGCATAAGGTTGGATGTGATGGATACAAACTGTTGCTCTCCACAGTACAGTATATAGATATTCGGCCGAGCGAGATGAGTTTACAACAGTTTTACGGGTTTACGCGGATCGATAATTTCCAATGGGTCAAACAACCCCTGACAAATCATTTGCGAAACAAGTAAGTCCCATTGCCCATCGTACCATTTCAGGTTCATGGTATGGATATGTCGTGCCGTGGATGATCGTCTTGTGGGTTCCTTGGAGGTTTCATGTGGAAATGAAGGTTGGAGCTCGGGACTTTTTTTTCTTTTATTTTTCTGTTGATAATCGCATTCACATGGTAATGCATCGAAGCGAGTATGGTAGATGTTGACCAACAGGAAGGTGCCCAAAACCTCGACTGGACGATCCTTTGTTGTGGTTACGAAACCGTCACCATATTCGGGTCAATATTACCTCCCAACTTCCACATGACATGCGAGACGAGACAAGACAAGACAAGAGAAAACAGGAGACAAGATAGCTTGGTATACTAGTACAAACATGTTTTAGACTAACATTACTGTCTGCCTCGTACTTGGTGTGCAACCACATTCGAACCAATTGCAATCATAGTTAATGTTATGCTTCTTGGCAATCATCCCTCGAGCCCATTTTTCTGCTTTTTTCTTGGTCTGAACGGCCTCCAAATTGCCATGCCCAGACTTTGAGATACAGGAGCTGGGGGTCGTTAAGTTTAGTTGCCGCGCCAGCAGCAGATTTCACAGGGTCTCACGTTCCAACTTTTCTCTCCTTCTTTCACCGATTTACTCTCTTCTCATTCGCAGAAGTATGTTACATTCATCGTCGTCTCACTCCTGATTGGTGTTGCGACTGCCCGCCGCTCTCGATTGAGATACAGTAGGGCCTAGCTCCTAGCTCCTCGCTCCTAGCTCCTAGCTTGTAGGACCATAGCCCCCCATTCATGGAAGTTACAAACAAAGCAGGTTGCACCTGCGTCATCCACTTGATACCCAGGCCATTCATTGAGCGCTGGATCGCGTTGCCTTACCTTGGTACTTTTGGTCTTACCCTTTTATTGATTATCATTCTTTCCCCTGAGCCTGGGCTTACTGGCGACTTTGTCTCTTGAACATCATCATTCCCTCTCAACGTCGTGTCATAATTCCACGCCGATTATCTAAACTTGGATGGGCCCTGCCGCATTAATAATATCAACTATTATCTTAAGGACCCTGACGTCTGACGAGTATCATCGTCTGCGGTCAACCAGATCGTATCTCCTACCACCTGCATAGACGTATTTCGCCCTCTCACCGGACTCTCCAGTACCCGAACCAAGCCAGCCTATTCAATCCATTCCTGGTCCCGAATTATGGCGACTCAAGACGAGAGACCAGTAACTGGCGAGTCGGCGCGCAACCCGTACGCATCAGCCAGCCGATGGCGCCATCAAGAATCCTCAGCCTATGCGCAGTACGCCGCTGCACAACTCCAAGGCCAGGGTGAGGCGCGCGATCCTCAGAATACAAGTAATACCGAAGACCTGGCCAAGTTCCTTAACCAGGCCCGCATTGAGCCAGAGGATGGCGAGAATCGTGAGATTGGCAAACACAAACCTATCACTGCTGCCGCTGGTGATGGAAACGGAAACCGAATTGAAGAAGGCGTCTCACAGAATCCTGTCATTGAGACCAGTGAGCATAAGGGTGCTCCCGACGGTCGAGAGATTGTCTGCGGTCCTCTGCTCAATTATCGCCGTATGGAGCACGGGCGCTGGTATGGCAGTGTTCTTATTGTCGTCCGAGGTGGCGGCAAAATACCCCTCCATCAACCCTCCTTGTTATTGAGACCGGCAGGCCAATCTCAGGATGCTAACCAAGGTGTTCAAGGCGAGCTGCTTGACGGTCACAACACGAATGGATCAACCGATGGGACCCGAGTTGAGGCGGAATGCCTGTATTCGGACCCGAGAAACACCTTCTGGGCTTTTGCCATTGATGTCCCCGTCCAGACCACAGAGTCTAGTTGGGAGTACTCACTTCCAGATAATCGCTTCTCGACCGAACATAAGCCTCGGGTAAACACATTTTTCGTGCCCGCGGCGGACGAGTCTATGCGTATCATGTTCCACTCGTGCAACGGTTTCAGTGTAGGCACTGACGAGGAAGCCTGGAGCGGGCCTTGCCTGTGGAACGACGTGGCCCGCAAGCACAGCGAGGTGCCCTACCATGTCATGATCGGTGGTGGTGATCAGATCTACAATGACGGCATTCGAGTTGACGGCCCATTGCGCCCGTGGACGGATATCAGCAATCCTAAGAAGCGCAGGCACTACCCATTCCCAGAGAAGCTCCGAGCCGAGTGCGATGACTATTATCTCAACAACTACATCCGCTGGTATAACACGACCCCTTTCAGCGGAGTTAACGGGCAGATCCCTCAGGTCAACATTTGGGATGACCACGACGTAAGTGCGGGTGGAAGAGAGAAGGAATGCTCCGCTAACCGAGACTTAGATTATCGACGGCTTCGGATCATATGTGGACGACTTCATGCGTTGTGATGTATTCCGTGGCATTGGCGGCACTGCACACAAGTATTATATGCTGTTCCAGCATCACCTGCCGCCTCCAGCATCCACATACACAACAGGTACGGTATGAGAGAGATCGGGGAGAGAACTATGCTGATTTTCATAGACACCGTTGCTCTGCAGACTGCTACTCAGGGACCTGACCCCAACCAGCTTATTGATACATATGTGGCGCCTTCCAAGACCGAGCCTCAATACATCGTGGGCAAGTCACCCGGCCCGTATGTCGCGGAACATTCGTACAACCTCTACGCACGGCTGGGCGCACGAATTGCAATGTTGGGAATTGACGCGCGTGTCGAGGTAAGACCAAAGCATATTTCTTTGGTATGTGTGGATACATGCTCACCATGATAATAGCGCACGAGGCATCAGGTCAACTATCCCGAAACATATGAGCTTGTTTTTGACCGATTGCGATCCGAGTTGAAGGCTGCCGCGGATTCGGGACAGCCAATCAAGCATTTGATTCTACTCTTGGGCATTCCCATCGCTTACCCAGTACGTTATTTGTTAAGTAGTGAACGTGGGTGGGCATGATAACTGACAGCTCTCAGCGTTTAACATGGCTCGAGAACATCTTCCGAAGCCCAGTTATGGGCCCGATCAAGATTCTGAACCGACGGTTCGGTTTGGGCGGTGGCTTGTTCAACCAATTTGATGGAAGCATCGATCTTTTAGATGACCTGGACGACCATTACACGGCACGAACGCACAAGAAAGAACGACGCAACCTCATGATGCGTCTTCAGCAAGCGGCCGCGGACTTCAACGTACGTGTGACGATTCTCGGAGGCGATGTGCATCTAGCAGCACTGGGTCGATTCTATTCGAACCCCGACCTCAAGATTCCCGCGGAGGAGGACCACCGATACATGGTCAACGTCATCTCATCGGCAATTGTGAACAAGCCTCCACCAAATGCTGTAGCCAATCTCCTGGCGAAGAGAAACAAGATTCACCATCTCAACCCTAAGACAGATGAGACGCTTCTGGATCTCTTTAACAAGGACCCCGGCGACTCAAACAAGACGGCCAACAGCAATCATTGTACCATGCCCAGTCGCAACTTTGCTTCGATCACGGAGAACTCGCCCAACAATCCTGGCCTCGAGGTCGGCGACAATGCCGTGAATGGCGATACTCAACAGGTTTCGCAATCGTTCAATAACGATGGGCATGGCGCACTGCACAAGGGTGAGCTGGAAGCCGGTACGGGCCACAAGGCGGCGTCGCGACAGACACATGGAAAGGGCAACGACGGAACACTCGACGTCTGCATCAACGTGGAGATTGACCAACATAATCCGGAAGGCCTAACCGAGATGTACGGATTGACGGTGCCATTGCTGGCCTACCAGGCTCGAGATGAGCCAACGACACCACGATCATCGTCAGAATAGAAGTCTGCCCCGTGTTCGTTTTCTGTTGGACAGAAGATTTATGTATGAAAAGTATCGTAATTCGAGGAGTAGAGAGGCAGAGGATACCCGAGGGAAGGTGATGCCAAGACTCGATGTGTTGGAGTCAGGCGAGGGACGTAGTCTTTGTGATACCTGAAGAGTTGAAAATAGTTATAATTAGAGCAAGGGAAGATGAGATGATGGACTAGGTTCCCTAAATGAGTATATCTTTTTATTCTTTGTAGAAACTGAAGCTGATGTCTTGGTATCTATCATATGCTGATGGTGCGTGACGGAGTTGATTAACACGACACAGGCCTGCCTATTCAACAAGCTCAAACCATACACCAGTATTATTTGTAATCATGAAAACCGGTGTGGTTGGTGTCTACTAGGATTCAGCTCTGGTGATGCCATATAAGTCCAATGAGGAATCATTTCATAGCTCTGCCGACATACATTATCCAAGTTGAGCTTCCCCATAATGTCGGCAAAGCGCGGTTTGTCTATTCCCATAAGATAGGGAGGGCAAAGAAGAAGAGAAGAGCACATCACATATTTCGTCCTAACGACTCCATTTTGTGAAATTGTTTAGCTTCATGATACTTCGGCATACTAAAGCCGAGCAATAAAAAAGTGGTTCCTTGAATCGAATATGGATCTTTTTCTCTGTCTTTTTTTTTTTCTTCCTCATGAGAGTGCGGCTCTTCACGGGAGACAATAAAAAGATACAGTAGGGACCCCGCCGAAACCGGGTGGCTATCAAGCACGGATTGACCAATTATATCATTCGGTTTTCGACTGGGACCTATCTAAGCACCTTTTTTATCTGGGGTGGAGGAGACGTCATGTGGTTTGGTCTGGTTCTCCACTCTTTTTTGGGTGGTTCCTTGCAAGGCCGTGATAAGCCGAGATAGATAATCTGGAAGGAGCTCTTGGGTTGGTGTATCATGACAAGACGTTGAGGGGAAACATGGCTAGTCAAGGGAATAGGAAGGGGGAAAAAAAGAAAAAAAAAAATGAGGCTGGATACTTGTTAGGTAAATATTTCTATTTCGTAGAAGCGCGGGGGAGAAGGTCAAGGTATTCATAATTATAATTTCATCTTCTCTTCTCTTTCTTTCCATCTTTCTTTTTCTTCCTTCTTTCCTTCTCCAAATAAGTCATCACATCCTCCCTTGACTTATCCCCCCCTTCTCAGATACCTAAACTAAACCTCTTCCTCCTCTTTTTGTGATACACCAACCCTCAATTCATCAAAACCAACACCAACATCACAATGTCTGCCCTTATCAACCGGGCCGGTGCCCAGAGCCTCCGCTGCGCTGCTCGAGTTCAGCAGAAGCGAGGTGCTGCTACTCTGGCAACTTTCCAGACTCCCAAGGTCTTCAACGAGCCTAACCACCACTATGCCAAGGGTAGCCAGCAGCGAGAGGGTTTGACTGCTGCTATCGAGAAGCTCCAGAAGAAGCTCCCTCTTGAGGTTCCTGTTGTTGTGGGTGGCAAACAGGTGAGTAAATCAGTGATGCGGAACTCTTCCCAGTTAGGGTTGTTTGTTTGTTGAGATATCGCAATATCTGAGAACGGTATCTTTACAGCAAATAACACTAACAGGGAAAGCATTCACCTCCATGGCTGATGAACCATCCAGCTAACAAAACCGCAGATCAAGTCTTCATCCGCTTCCAAGCAGGTCAACCCCGCTGACCACGCTACAACCGTTGCCTCCTACCACACTGCCACCAACGCCGATGTCTCTGCCGCCATCGATGCTGCCCTTGCCGCCAAGCCCGCCTGGGAGTCTCTCCCCTTTGCCGACCGAGCTGCCGTCTTCCTCAAGGCCGCCGACCTCATCTCGACAAAGTACCGCTACGAGATTATGGCTGCTACCATGCTTGGTCAGGGAAAGAATGCCTGGCAGGCTGAGATCGACACCGCCGCTGAGCTGGCTGACTTCTTCCGCTTCAACGTCCACTACGCCGAGCAGCTCTACAACACCCAGCCCCAGCACCACTCTCCTGGCGTCTGGAACCGCCTTGAGTACCGACCTCTTGAGGGTTTTGTCTACGCTGTGAGCCCCTTCAACTTCACCGCCATTGCCGGTAACCTGCCCGGTGCTCCCGCTCTACTCGGCAACGTTGTCGTCTGGAAGCCCAGTGATTTCGCCATTGCCTCCAACTGGCTCGTTTACCAGATCCTTCTCGAGGCTGGCCTCCCCAAGGATGTTATCCAGTTCGTCCCCGGCAACCCCGTCGAGGTCACCAAGGTCGTCCTCGAGCACAAGGAGTTTGCTGCCCTCCACTACACCGGCAGCACGGCCGTCTTCCGCAAGCTCTACGGCACCATTGGCCAGGGCATTGCCGAAGGCCGATACCGAAACTACCCTCGTGTGGTTGGTGAGACCGGCGGAAAGAACTTCCACCTGATTCACCCCTCAGCCGACATCGACAATGCCGTCAAGCAGACCGTCCGTGGTGCTTTTGAGTACCAGGGCCAGAAGTGCAGTGCCACCTCTCGTCTCTATGTCCCCAAGTCTAAGTGGGCCGAGTTCAAGGAGAAGCTGGTCGCTGAGGTCGAGCAGCTCAAGATTGGCTCCCCTCAGGAGTTTGGCAACTTCATGGGCCCTGTGATCCACGAGGCTTCCTTCAAGAAGCTCTCCAGCGCTATCGATGAAGCCAAGAATGACAAGGACCTTGAGCTCGTTGTCGGTGGAAAGTACGATTCCTCCAAGGGCTACTTTGTCCACCCCACCATCTATGCCACCACCAACCCTGCCCACAAGTTCTTCTCTACCGAGTTCTTCGGTCCCATCCTGACCGCTCACATCTACGACGATGCTGCTCCCGATGCCTTTGCTAAGGCCTGCAAGTTGGTCGACTCCACTTCCGAGTACGGTCTCACCGGCGCCGTCTTTGCCTCTGATCGAGAGGCCGTCCGTTTCGCCGAGGAGAGCCTCCGCAACGCTGCCGGCAACTTCTACGTCAACTGCAAGAGCACTGGCGCTGTTGTTGGCCAGCAGGCCTTTGGTGGTTCTCGTGCTTCGGGTACCAACGACAAGGCTGGTAGCCAGAACCTCCTGACTCGCTTCGTCAACGTCCGAGCTATCAAGGAGGAGTTTGTTCCCACCACCAAGGTTACTTACCCCAGCAATGACATCTAGGCTTCACGAGTGTCAAAGAGGATCGTGGGGTAAGGGCTAATGGTTACACGATTATCGATGGAGTTGGCCTTTGTTTTTTCTTGATTTGGTTTTCTTTTTTCTTCTTTTTTTCCATGTCATCTATGAAGCGACGTGCAATGATATAGCTTACATGCGCGGCACAAGAACCGCCACGCCATTGTATAGTTTAAAAGGATTGTTTTAGGAGTAGAGGAAAAAAGCAAATATACCACCTACAGCACATTGCTGTTTTCTCAGATTGTTCCGGCGTCCTAATTGCGTCTAGCACTGTGGCCTGTAATATCGAGCTCAACGAAATAACTAACAATAAAGGGGTGGGTTCTTTAATGTCCCTATTAGATTGAGATACTTGGAAACCATGATCTGGGATCAATCTAGCTATATCATTAGGGTCTCGTTTATGAATAATCTGAGAAGAATTCAGCTACGTAAAACCAACCTTCTAGCCCGTTAGAAATTTGAAGGAAACCTATCCCTCTGTTCTTATCCGGCCTGGAAATACCATTATCTCGCAATGAGTCTTAACATGTACAAAAAGGGTAGCTAATTCATGAAAGGCCACGCGAGAGGTCACTCGACGAAGCTGAATCGCAACAGCCATTCCCTTGTCGACCTTGGTAACATGTGGCGAGGCAGGGGTCCCCCTTGTCTGATTAGAGCCTCGCAAGGGGGGGGG
>JABGLY010000929.1:0-12710 GCA_013623525.1 Fusarium dimerum | reverse complement strand
CGACGAGCACCATGATGTCCTTTTTGGTGCAGGACGCCACGGGTGGACGTGACTGGGCGAATACTGGTCTATCTATGAAACGCGAGGAACTCCGCTGGCTGCGTGATTGGGAAGGACTTGCTACTATGGAGGCAGGGGAGGCAGAAAAAGATCAGAATTCATCGTGGTCACCATCATGGTTTTTGTTAAGATGGATCAACGATCTATCTGGTTCTTCAATAATAATTTCATCCTCATATTCGTCTTCAGAATCCTCGTATTCACCTAGATCTGAATCTGAGGCTGAGTCTTCTCCATAGGCCATGACAAGAGTTAGTCACATCCCTATTATAATTAGCAGCCAAGTTAAATTATATCTTATAACTATATATTCTATCTGGCTTTAACAACTCCTCTTAATTTATTCTCTTTATCATTTACTTACTTACTCAACATACTCATATTGTTCGTTTTATGTATAATTGTTTTTGTACATAGCTGACTAAAAGCTCTCCTATTCGTGTGACAAGACAAGGCCCCCTATCATGGAACGAACATCAAAAGAACAAAGAGAAATGGTTAAACGGAAGAAAGTGTATACTAGAGGATAGTTTTCTTCAAAGTAAAAGAAGAATCAGTATCATAGTATAGTCAGTTCATATCTTGTTACTTTTTAGACTTTAGTAAAGCACTCTAGGTCGAGAAACTGCTAATTGGGAACAGGTCAACAATTAATTGTGAACTGCCTCGTGGTCTGCAGTCGAACTTTTTTTTCCCGTATAAAATTAATTGGGAACAGGCTGTTCACGTTTCTACTGTCGTCAGGTGCTAAATAAGCTAATACTCTATCTAATTTAAAGAGGTGCATGATCCCAATGGGTTCTCTGTTGTCTTGGTGCCGTTATGCTGTAAGATACTCTCCTGCGAGTCAAGTTCCGCTGCCCCTGAACCAAGGTATTTCGCATTTGTCGTATCTGATTGGCTGTTGTTACGGACTTGTCGGTTGTCGCTTAGTTCAATGTTTGATCGAGGCTGGCCAGCGCGTGAGCTTCCATAATTTTGATACCCTGATGAATTATAAGGTTTGTATCCTGGCGAGGATCCGAAAGTCCGGCGGCCCATGATAGCGTCGATGAGTGGCTGAAGAACAGGTATGCAGCATGCGATGATGATGGTACTGGCTTCAATACTAAACTCTCATGTGGTTAAGACTCGTTTGCATTAGATGAAGGATTCTTTCTTACATTGTCCAAATCACCAAGTCAGATGTATCATCTTCGTTATGTTAGCGTGATGGTTCCTGACGTAGAAGGGTGTGACTTACACGAAAAGTCTGGGCTTGCCAGTGAAGGAAGTCGGGTGCATTTGTAAATAGCTACTATCGTAGCACTGGACACTCAATCATCAGTACACTGTCCTCAATACAGGCCCAACAAGACGCATACATGGATCCGATTCCCAAGGCAAATGACAAAGCAATCTTCTTGCGGATATTCATTTGCAAGTGAAACAACACCACAGCAGGGTATACCGCGAGATATAGATCTGTGGCTGCGGATAACGCTGGTATAGGCTTAGCACAAGTTATTTATGAGGCCAAAAAGGATACTCGCCTCCAGCAAATATGGCGAAGTCGACCAGCACGTATGGACTCCAACAAGTCTTTTCGGTGATTGAGAAAGTCCACTGAGACTCGACAGGTGAACACTGGGCAAAGAGAATGATGATACAGGCGACTAAGCTAAGCATGCAGCACCCAGCGAGAGACCAAAGGAATATCGTATGCGCTCGTCCGGGATTCATGATGCGTGTAATGAGGGCGACAACGGCGAGCTTAGGAAACCCAAAGGCCATGACTCCAAAGGGGAAACCGAGGATGGTGAAGAAGATGGCATTTTGCTGCTGGGATGTAGTCAAAGTATCGAAGTGTCTGCCATTGCCATCGCGAACGGCAACAATAGTAACAGCTACTTGGCACCAGACGAAGATCTTTAAACAGTCAGCAGTTGACTTTGACTAGCGAAACTTGTCACGTAGTGATGACTAACCACGGCACAAATTGTAAACCAGTCATCCAGGTGTAAGGCACCTATCATCCTTTTTCGAGTATATACTCGACCCAAAACAAAAATGGTACTCAGAATGGAGACGGAGAGAATGACGCCAAGAATCGTCGGGCCTTTGTTGGCGTCAAGATAGGCTTGCGTATGGTGGGCAGCAGATGACATTTTTGGTTCTAGACGCAAGTGGTCACACTATCCAGAAAGTGAGTTGTTCACTAACCTGACTTTGAATGGTTCGAACTGCCAGAGTCTTGAGTCTAATAAGAACCAGAGGATGTCAAGAGGAAGAGCCACGGCTGGGAGCAAAGAAAACAGCCGTTTGTTTGTGATCGGCGAAAAAGGCCATGCTATGCCCATGGATATTCAAAGACTGTGGCACAAATCATGTCTCAGTTCCGGCAGATTGGGACTCAACAACGCGTACAGTAACAGAGGAGAGTACCACAGGATCAAGAATGATACCACCTTGAGACGGTGCCTCCCGGGGTGGATAAGTCGAGATGAGCACACTATTCAGATTGGCGTTGCAAGGTAGTCAAAGTAAAAGTAAACATAGGGAGCTCCCTTGTAGACTCAGGGGGGGCAAACGTAAACGTAAATAGGAAGAACAAACAACCAGGGTTGTTTGTGGGTTCATGTGGGTTTATGTGGGTTCATGTTGGAGAGAATTCGAAACTGGAGCACAGGGGCAATGTCAATTCGAGCCAAGATAGGCACATGCATGCGCCATGCGGCCAGGGTGCAAGCCCCTGGTTGAGGGTGTTAAATGAAGACTGCTCCACTACGCGGAGATTGACCCTAGTCCCGATGCTGGATGCGTAGGGGATTCACCGGCCCGTAGGACCCTATACCTTTGCCGAGCCGGAGGTTTATTCTGTGACGCTATCTTCGGTTCATAGCGTCTGATGTATCTTAGGCCAAACGAAGTGATTTGATTTCTAGTCATATCGCATGAACGATTCTGGCGTCTGAACTGTTATCGCCAACATTTTCAATGCACTTATTGACCGAAACTTTCGATTCACAGCTCTTGCCTCGCGCTGCTGCCAAGGGATAGCCTCTCCCTTGTCGCTGTGTTGGTTCCATGTTGTACTTGGCAATTTCTCCCCAGTCAGCCATATTCTTTTTCGTTGGTTCACCGGTGCACCCGGTTATACCCTTGAAGAAGCAGTAAGAGTTGTGTTGGTTCAACGTTACAATCGCTAAACCACAACCAAGCTTTCTCTGAACAAGATTGGTGCATTGTGTCTCCAGCTCCACACGTCTACTGCAACTCCAAGCAACACATCATGATCAAATTAATGCTGATCCCTGATTCCAGGAACTTCCACCTAGACCAAATGTCAGGTCTCTGGCGATCCTTGTGGTTTGATGCCCTGGTTTCGGCCTATCAAGCTTCACATTTCTGGTTGCGCGAAGTGAAACGGCAGATGCAACCGCTCATGAGTGGTTGAATCCTGAGGTTAACAGACGAGCCACTTTCATGCAAGCCCCTTGAGGTAGCTATCCTAATGTCGGATCCGTTACCATCCCAAAATCTCTTTCTACTAGCCCTTCTCTTTATCATAAGAAGGATTCTCCTCGACTACAAGCTTGGTTCGACCTCAGAGATTAGTCCATTCCAGCCTTTCATTCTTGACAGTATAATCTTTTCTTACCATCGATATCACAATGACTTCCTACCTTAAGGGTCAAGCAAACATCCCACAACGGCAAGCTTTGGGCGTTGAAAGCGAACCTGAGGCTTCGGTCACTGTTTCAAACCCTTCCAAGAAAACAGATCCGAGTCAAGTTACCAACAGCGAAGACGGAGATGACGGACAAGACATCCTGATGGCGTTGAAGGCTACAAACTTTGAGGCCGTTCCCTCCTTGGTCCAGGATGTCAACTTGTTGAGTAACGGGCTGCAAGAAAACGATGCAGCAGGGCGGCTGAAGCTCATGGCCAAGGCCAAACGTCTTTGGCAGTCACTTGAGACTCCGAGAGAAACCATGCTTCGTCATGCCTGGGCCGAGGTAAGTTTGATGCATCCGCTATCCAGTTTTGCTTCTTCTACTCACGCACTCTGCTCTAGCCCTCACTGCACTGCGCATTGACCGCCGGTACTGTGAAAAATATCTGGCCATACGTAGCCAGGATCAATGGGCCCTTTACGGTTGCAGAGGTGGCTGAGGAGAAGGCAATTGATCCCGCTCTGCTCGGTGAGTTAATTGATGGATTATCTTTATCTCTTCGCTCGCTAATTCTTGAAGCCCGACTCCTACGACACGTTTCATCTATGGGCTATCTCACAGAAGTCGGCAAGGATACGTACGAAGTGACAAACTTCATTAGGTCGATGGCCTTTCCGTTCATTCATGCCGCATACCCTTGCATGTAAGCAGATACTTGACTATGATACGATCCCAACAGAGCGGTAATACTAACTTTGGTAGTTCGGGGGCTTGCCTTAATGCCCTAGGGCAATTCCATGAATGGGCCGAATTGAACGCCTGGAAAGATCCCACGGATATCAACAACTCCCCTCTCCAACTCGGATACAAAACGGACAAGAATTTCTTCGAGCATTTACACACCAATCCTCCTTATGGTCAGATGTTCCACCTCCACATGGGCGGTTATCGTCAAGGTCGGCCGTCTTGGATGGATGCCGGTTTTTACCCTGTTCAAGACAGGCTTATCAATGACTTTGATCAGCACGAAAATGCCACACTTCTTGTTGATATTGGCGGCTCTTTCGGCCATGATATTGGAGAATTCCACAGGAAGTTCCCTGATGCGCCAGGTCGTCTTATTCTCCAAGATCTTCCTGTGGTTATCAACCAAATCACCATCCTCGATAACAAGATCGAACGGATGGAGTATGACTTCTACACTGAGCAGCCTATCAAGGGTAAGTCAACAATCGCTTAATCCTAGATCCGTCTTCTAACTACATTTGCAGGTGCCCGAGCATATTACATGCACTCTGTACTACACGATTGGTCAGATGAGACCTGTCTCAAGATCTTGGATCAGGTCAAGGCTGCCATGAAGCCGGGATATAGCAAATTATTAATCAACGAGAACGTGATCCCCAACATGGGAGCACAGTGGGAAGCCACAGCGCTGGATATCATGATGCTTACCCTTTTAGCGTCACGGGAACGTACCCAGGAGAATTGGGAATCACTCATGAGCCAGGCGGGATTGAAGATCTCTTGTATTTGGACTGTCGCCAACGGTGTGGAGAGTTTGATCGAGTGCGAGCTTGCTTGAGCTTGAGGTATTGGAATCCTGATATAAATAGCACAACCAACTACCCTGTAGCTCTTTTTCCTTAAGTTCCACGATCGATCAAATGCCAGTTAGATAACAATAAAAATAAAACTTTCTGTGCCCTTAAATGTTCACTATTCTACTGAAGTATCAACGCCAGAGCCAGGCCTGAATCCAATGGAAAACCCATACAAAATAAAACCACGCTAATGAAAACAGGGACCTGATTTCATTCCCTCTCCACGGATCAAAGTTCGAAGCAACGGCCCAGCAGCACTGGGGGTCACATTACCTAGCAGAAGCCGCCCAACAGTCCTACAAACCAAATGTACCGGAAAACGTACGAGAGATGCGTGATTCTATCGTGGAGTTCCTTCATAACAAGCTGCACATTTTACGGGAAGGACCTATAAAGCAACTCTTGCTGGCTCTGCCTCAGTTGAGCCTGGACCTACACATGCATCGCCTAACCAACACTGCACCCGCTCCAGCGCTCCCTAGGTCCGGTAGAAGGGTACTATAACCAAGAAGGATGATAGCGGATGGCAACTTCCATTCACTAACGTCCAGAGAGCCGGCGACTGGTGCGAAACAAGCGCAGAGTGTATGGTGAATTCCATTTGATCAGGGCCAATGATGAACTTGAATGGCTTTGACATCGCAACGCTATGGGCGGTGTTGAGCCTGATCGTCTGACTTATGTGCTGCATAAACTCACGTCTTCTTTGAAACAATCTCAGGAGGAGGTGTTTCTCCGAGTTGATCTCGCTGTTCCGAGAAGAGAAAGTTGCTCAATACCGGCTGTTTCGTCCACCTAAAGTTACTATACGTCTTTTAATCTAGATGATCAAGTGTGGAGCGTTGGGACGATGGGAGAAGTCCAAATCCTGTCAAGGCGAGATCGATTTGGTCGAGTAGGGCTTCCAATGATGGTGGCTTGTGACGGAAGGCACTTAGTTCCCCAGGAATGACACCCCTGGTATGAAGCTCGAGTTCACGAAGCTGCTTTGTTGGCGAAGAGTATCCGGATCTCTCTGATACTTGAGAACACGATTGTGTCGAGGACAGGGAAGTACCAGATTCGCTCCTTGGCGTCTCGAGTTTGCGTTTAGGTAGGCGGGGTGGTTGAATTCATCATCATCCCCGGCTCGAGTTTCATCATGGCTTCGTTTTGAAGGACTGGGATCCCGTCGATTTAAGGCCATGCTGTGGCTGTCACCACTGCGCGACGCGTCAGGAGTTGGGAGGTTCAAGCGACGACGCTTTGAAAGGTAGTTATATTCTGCTAGTCATTGTAAAGCATCAGCTTGTAAGGACTGTAAAAATAAACCTCGGATGAAAATTACAGCAGAAGGTGTCGACAATGTAAGAGAGCTAAAGTACGCGTTTACGCGCGTGAGTAACACGCCCGCAGACTGTCGATTAACACGGGCAAGAAAGATCAGTCGCCATATTCTCGAGAAAAGGCAATTCTTTCATTGAATCTCTTCTATCCGTAACGCTTACATACTGACGCTGACGTAGCCAACAAGCTACTGGATCTCCTCTAATCCCCTCTTGCGTCATTCTTTGAGCTCCAGGACAATATTCGATCCATGGGATTGTTTCTACGAACATTCTCCGTGTTACTGGCCTTGGTCCTCGATACCTTCCAATACTATCTCTATTTTCATTATGTTACTCCATCTGTTCTCGGAGGTGCGAGGTAGGGGATAGGGTCGATATTTGGAGGTGGGAAGTTCAGCCCTCTTAGCCCAACCTGGTTTGGATGATGCGTGGTATGTGCTTAACTCTCGCTGTAACCTCTTGCCGTTCTGCAGCTGTCATTTTACGGTGTGTGGTCGGCAAGTGAGTGGCCACTTCATCTGATATGCAGCCAAAACCGCAAGTCTTGCACACTATAATTCGATACTTCTATAATTCGATACTTCGCGGGATACACGAAAGGCTCCGTGGCGACGTAGAAATGCCAACTTAGAATTCGGGCGTTGTCTTAGTCTAGATATCAGAAGTAATTTACGCGAAATCATTAAACGCAATCTCGTCTCGAGCTAGTAAGGTATTACGCTAAATTTTGATCTTATTGGCTTAGGTTAATTCATTCCTACCCCTTGTTGTAAATCAATTCTACCCCCTGTTTTGTGGGGCCTGTAAATCAATTCCACTACAATTAGTAACGGTACTCTTTGTCCAGCATCAAGCCTATACATAACTACCTCTGAATACCTCCACCCTCGCCTTACCACGAAGTAGCGTCCACGCCCAAAGGCCACCAAGAGCAAGAACACAAATAAAGCTAAACACCAAGCTGCCCCCAAAGACAAAGCTGTGATAGGACCAAGCATTATCCTCATCCAGGTTGGCAATCTGACAAGCGATGGCCCACGGAAGAACATAGAGAAGGTTGCTTGCAAGGCTCTGATAGAGATACCATTTCGGTCGAGTAGCTAGCAGAATAGTGGCGAGCTGGGTAGACATAGCGTAGAAGATGTAACACCAGTCGAGGGTTTTCCACATGTAGGCCGTGACTTCTGCGACCTCACGGGACCCACCGATGTAGGATGCAAATGAGTAGGCCCCGAATAGAGTCAGGAAGATGGCCAGTGGAACTTCAAAGATGAGTGCAAGCACGAGCGACTTCAAAGCCGGTTTGGCAATGCCGTATAAGTCCCTCCAAGTTGCCCTCGGCCGTCGTACGTTGATGCCCATCCTATTCCTCCACGCTCCCCATTCATGGCCGATGAACTGAAGAGCGGTTGCCTCCAGTGCCTGCACGGGGACCATGACTAGGCCCCACCGAATGGTATTGAAGATTCCCCAAGCAGTAGCGTAAAGGGAGCCAAGAGCGACGATAGTCGTGACAAGCCAGAGATACAGCGCGTTTCTTATGGCTGATTCGGTGGAGAAGATGAGACCGGGGCGGATTAGGACGACGAGGGACTGAAACGTAGGGAGCAGTCGGCTACTAGCTGTGTTCTCGGGGCGTGATCGTTTGAGACAAGGTCGAGAGTTTGTCCAGAGAAAATATGCGAGTTCAACAATGGCAGCGACAAGAATGCATACTAACTGGATCGTGCCTTGCATGTTGACTGTGGGAGTGAACGATCTAATATGGAACTTCGAGATGATGAGAAAGTCGAGTATGATGTTGATGGCAAACTTGACTATGCTGATCGCTAGGGGAATATCGGGTTGGTCAAGCGCTCTTGTGGATATCGCAACGGCCGTCTCGAGGATGCCACTAAATACGGTGAAGGACGTTATCCGTATGTAAGTTAGGCTTGCCTGCCGAACCGTGGAGGGGACAAAGCTTCTTGCTAAACTCCGGCGCAGCAGCCAGAAACACGATACTTAGGATAAGGCCCAAAATGAACTGGAAACTAATCAAAGTATGCGGTCAACTGAAGACGTTGGCCCAGGCTTCTAGACGCTTTATCCCCAATTATAACCCAAGCTGCTCTTGGAAGACCTTCGTTGACGGCTTCAGCAGCTGTGTTCATATAGGTAAATGCATCGGTCGTTACAACCATTGAGGCGTCGATGTTGGCGACCCAAAGTTTCGACAGGGTTCCGTAGAGAGCAGGAAGGATAAAGACTGCGAGGCTGAAGAGAAGAGAACCCCGGTATTGCATGCGATGCCAGGCCATTCATACGACTGCCCAGCGTGGCTAGGAAATCCAACCGTTATAGACCTTGGCTAGAACCTGACACTAACCTGGTATCTATATAGCGGTTTACACCTAATAATCTTTCTATATTTTAAGAGTGCAACCTATTAGGCGTAAGAAATTTATTATTAGTTAAAGGTTGGTTGTCTTACCCTGTAAGTCGTTCTCTAGAGTGGGCCTTTACAAATTAACTAACCTCGGCGAGCTTTAGATCCTTAGGCCAACCACTAATAGGAAACTACAAGATATTAAAGGGTTAAATTCGGTAAATGCCGAGTCACAAAGTCAACACTCAAGGCTTGGTAAAGTGGTATTGGCCTCATCCACAATATTAATAGAGTGTAATTTTCATTTATGCAGCGATACAAGGTGGACATAGTCCTCGGCCAATTAGCAGCACCTATCGGATCTCTAATAGAAATGCTGCTCGTGACAGGCACACCTGTGCGCATCGGATTGGATTAATTTAACAAGGCAGACGCAGTTCGTTTAGTCGGTAATTACACACGTTTAGTTGCATACTTAAGTATAAATTCGTACCTCCAGACTCAGTGTCTCACTATTATCTTCTTCTAGCACAAGCCTCCTTAATTAGTTTTTTTTCATTATCACCGTCATCTCCAATTATGGGGTCTCGAATCAACAACACCTGCTACGAGAGAATAATAGAAGCACTCGCGGAGCCCCGTTGCGGGCTATGCCAGTTTAAGTTCGTTGAATATGATGAACTACGCATATGTATGTTGGACCAGTTATTTTTCACCGGCATTATTCGCTGATTGAAAGATCATCGTCGCAAATGGCACAAACCTGATCAAGACTTGCTGGATGACTACCCTAGAGGGCTCGACGTTGGTTTTCATTTGACCTGTTTACAAATGACCGGTTTGAGAAACCCTGCTCGCTTGTTCGAGGCTACACGACATAGCTATACCATATCAGCTGCAAACGAACTTAGGCGGCGCAAGTGGCATTTGTCTCGTGTCTCGTCAAGACTCTCCAAAGCAGTCGCGTTATCCGATTCATTGACGACAAGTTTGCCTCTCCCCTCCGAGGTTCTAACCATGATCGCACAAGACCTCATTTGCCATCATGCAGTGGCAGAGGCGCGTAGCCTATGGAAACCTCCGGAAGATTGCCGGTTCTTATTGCAGGACGTTATATGGAAAAGGTCTGTGGTGTTTGAAGGCGAGACATACATATCATCACTCTCTAACGCTGGAAATGATACTACACCTGATATTATACTGCCCACTATTGCTGATAATGCAACATTCCTGTACACCAAGGAAGATCACGCTGGACTCTTGGAACTGTTTACCACAGACAAAGATGAATTGCCGGCTGTGGAGGGAGTTGCTGGAATCTGGTGGCGGAAGTACGATATTTCGAAGACGAATAAGACTATCCTTGTCAAATCAGACGTAAGCTTGAAAACCACCTATCCTCCTCACAGCTAGCTAACGGTATTCTCAGGGCATTAAGATTCGAAAGCTGGTACTCGGGAACCAGGATCCGGTCGCATGGACTGTTCCGCCGTCAAACAGTCGGCAAGTATACAATCTCCCCTTTGAATTTGGATGCCAGCCTAGATATATGACAGGCTTCTTATGCAATGATCCTCAAATTACGGGTTATTCTTTGCTGTGGGAAAAGCGACTTAGGGCAATCCATGCTCATAAATCTGAAGACGTCATGAACATTTCAGAACGCCGTTTCTCGACTTGGCTCTTCTTTCCTGTTGAGTGTGATGAGGTTATCACGCATATTTTTGAGGGTCGAGGCCAGAACAATCGACATACTGCTCTTGGAGTAAGCGTTCTCTCTAATATTGAAGGGGAAAAGACTTCACCACTGGCTAACATACTAAAAGATCATGACAAGCAAGAGACGTCAGTTTATTATGGGCCTATATCTACCACAAGTCACAAGAGAGTGGAGATTAGTTCATCAACCTATTCCAGAAGCGAACTATATTTTTTATGAGGGCTCGCATTCAAGGATTAGCGCTTTGGCCTTTGACAAGCATGTTGGTGCTGTTGAAGAAGTGACTTTTCATCCCCCAGTGCCTGCTCTTGGTCACGTAACCCATGTTACGGAGGATTTCTTCTACTCGGTTGCCGAACTTACGGACTTGTCTTCTGTTCATGTCACGGCTTCCGCCCAGGAACTTGACGATTCCACGGCAGCAATACGGTTACAGGCCACTGGAAGGCTGGAATGGGTCTGGTCATGGAGACAATGCTATGTGGCTTATGAAGACCAAGAGAGCCCGGATACTGTCAAGTTGTGGCCCGCCGTTAGATAATTTTATGTAACTAGAGGGCAAGGTCTCTACTGTTGGAAATAGTGCCTCTTTCCTTATGACGTTATATCTATCCGTTGTATATTATTGATTATTATTAGTTATGAGCTACAGTACACAACAGAGAGTTAGATCTTTTAACCATAATTGGTACGACTATCGCGGCTACGTCACGTATGTCCCACAAAATTTTCCAATCAAACCAGGTCCCACTCTTCCTAGAGATTCCAAGCCGTGAGCCGCTCCCCATGACTCACCACGAGAGACTCACCTAAAAGACCACGATTCACGACGGAGACTCGTGGCTCATCGCGAGCCTGTCCCACAAGCAGTGAGCCCCAGGTATATAAGCCACACTCATTTGCACTTCCCTACAATAGAGCTACCAGCTTTCTAGAAAACCTCTTTACGAGAATAAGCCTGACCCTCTGGCTGCGAAGTCTGTAAATGTATTGCCCACTGTTCTCTATATGAGTTCTTTCAAGGGCCCTAACAATTCCAAGGCAAACTTTATTACTTGACTCTCTGTCATTGCAAGGCTCTATTATCTAGTGACTAAGGTCGAGAGTAGTCAGCTAGCTTCAACCCCTTGATCTCGGCTTCCGCCCCATCTAACAGGGGGTTGAGAAGGTCCTTCAATGAGCAATGGTGGCGAACAAGAGAAGTGGGATCATCATCTTTTTCTGCGACGGTCGGATGAGAAGAAGTGGTACTTATAGAACTACCACCAAATAAACCACCAGTCATAGGAGTGGAAGCGTTCGTATGAGAATGCGCTCCAAAAAGACCCCCAGAGACCGGTGCTCTAGATCCATTATTAGGTAGAGCAGTATTAGACCGAGTCACGAGGGCCCATTTGCCGGAATGTTTTCCGATAACACTGTTCTCTTCCGCGGTAAAATAGGTTGGTGACTGTATGTTTCGCAAAGATTTGATGACTAAGTCCAGTGTTGAAGAAGAAAACGGCGATAACCGCCGCACTGAGTACAGACCAGCTGCTCTCATACCTTGCATCAAGGTTCCCAAGAGCATGGATCTGCACCCATGATTGCAGCCCAACTGCTCCTCGAGCAAGCGGTCTTCAAGGTCATTCAGGCCATTGACCAAGTTTGTCAAAGTGGCGAGTCGGCTCTTTTCTATGTGACCTTTCCTTGTTAGCTTTAGTCACTGAATGTCAGGAAGTATCTTACTTGAGATATCTGCACGAATCGGTAAGTCAAACGTAGGTATAACGCCACCACTGAACTGTATTGCGGTCTTAGTAGATTCTTCAAAAAGACGCTTGTGCTCGAAGACGAAGGAGATGAGAATGAACTGGGCGAGTGTCTTGTTCACCGCTTTAGGGAAACCATAAGAGAAGCCCCCATAGAAATTAGAGATCCATCTATGGCTAAAATAGTAAAGGGCATCATGGCATTGCAGATCATCAGCAATGG
>JABGLY010000928.1:0-23289 GCA_013623525.1 Fusarium dimerum | reverse complement strand
GGGGGGGGCGTTCAACTTACAATCTTGTAAACGCAATCATCAGCTTCAAACCGGATTTCAACGTGAAGGAAGGAAACAGAAGGTGTGACAAGCGAATAATGCAAGAGACGCTTTATTGACACCTTCTTTCTTCCCGGGGCTGACATGTTGCTCCCCAGTCCAGATTGCACAATCCAGTCCTACTACGACTGTATTCTCAGTTCCGTCCTATTAGCGACATGACAGTACGGGGTGAGCCCCTTGTGAAAGCCTGCCTGGTGGTATTGTCCCCTTACCCTTCTTTATTTCCCCTTGCGCACGGCTTCCAGGGCTAGATTGGTACGTTGCTTACTTTTTATCGCTTGTTTGCCTGCCTGCAGGCTGCGAGTTCAAGGGGGCCCAACCTTACCTGGACTATGCCATGTCAGAAATAAGGGAGGATAGACGATTCAATGATGCTATTCGCACGGGGATCAAACTGATTGCACAAACGGAAACGGAGGCAATTGTTGGCCAATTCAAAAATCATCAGGTCATCACTGAAGGATGAACCGCATTGACAGCCATTGAACCAAAAACATCACCTCTTTTCACAATGATAATGGCTTCACCCCATTCTTGTTTTTGCTATGCCAACCCCCCCCCTTCCTTTCTCCTTTTGGCGCTGGATGGGTCAGGTGTGGTGGGTGATTGTCGCTCAAACCCCATGAAAAATGGTCATCAGGGACCATTCATCAATCTACGTGGGGTGTAATTGCGGATGATTTCCTTTTGTCATTGGCGAAAGCACGGGCTGAGGGGCGCCTGATGATTTCCTTTGTTCTTCTTTGTCTGGGACGTGTTTTACAACGACGTGTATTCTAGACACCATTATTAATTACTAGCCATTGCCATGTGAATACGTATGATTGAGGGAACGACTGTTGCTGAAAAAAGAGAAGAAGAAAAAAGTCTTACATCTCTTTTCCGTAATCATGTTTTTAAATACATGTTCAGGGCCTGAATGTTGTTCAATTCATTGCTAATGGAGAATGCAAACAAAGACAGGAGGACTATGTGGGAGATGCCAGTCCAATGCACATAAAAGAGTAAAGTGGGGTGTGTGAGTGGTGATAGTGATTGGATGAATGAACACAACAGCGGTAACAGGTTCTCAGTTAAGGAAACTCGGTAGATGGAACACTTGGGCTTAATCACCCATGTTGCAAAGGACATGTTAACGATGATGAACTGCTCATGCATTGATAAATCAACGGAAGCAGAGTATGTGCTTGTCTTACATGAAGTTTGGCAATTATATGCTGGAAACACAGCTGAAGCACATGTATATTCTAATTCCGTTATACTGGGTTCTCTGAAATGCATGGATACATGGTTCTCCCCCACGTCGCGCCCGCCACAATGAACCGTGAACACATGCCAGGGCAGGGTAACTGATGCGCATTAGTGGCCGACAGAAACCCCGACTTGAAAGACAATTCTGTCTGTTCTTCACCGTCAACTCTCTAACATGCACTCAACTTATTAGGGTGTATACTATCAGAGAGGAGACGGAAAACACCATCATGATCAGAGAGCGCGATCGCGATGACGAGCATGACTGAACTGCTTTAGCGCTCTTGAAGTAAGGGATTAGTAGATCTAAGTTAACCGCCTCGTTTCTTCACCGATTCTCTCCAATCGACACTTTCCCCCTTGAGAAACAAGAGTTGAGCGATGTAGCTTTTATGGGCTGCTGTGGCTTGCGCGGGAGAACCGTCCACGAGGTACTGGCGTTTGAGCTAAGAGTAAGGTACAGGTAGACACATTAGGAGCCAAGACGGAATGGCTCATCAGGAGGGGGTCACAACAATTTGGTTTGTGGATCTATGACTAGGTTTGGTTCTTTTATTTTGGCGGCAGATGCGGGTTCCCTACATTTTGGCTGTCATTGTCAATCGTGCCGTAGATTCGGAGCTTTGATTGACAGTTATATTCAAAGTTTGTACAACAGTACTCACATTAGAGATCACGAGGGATGTTAGCGTGAATGTTACCCAAGTACCTTACTCATGACTTGAATCTATTATACGTATTACGCTATGCGAATTGCAAGATGTATCGACATATATCGTACTCTTCGTCTTCATCAAGATGCCCCTCAACATCTGTGAAATGGAGACCATCTTTACAGCATCCCCACGAGCGGTAGGGGTGTGTGTGCGTATGCAAATGTCATGCCCTGTCGCATATGCTCCTACGGCAGGCCTTTGTCTCGGTGCCCAATGCCTCAGAAGCTGGGCGCCAACAAGCATTTCCAGTTGTTCAACTTTGGTGATGTTTCAACTGGGGGGGGGCTCTCTAACCGCTGTAGACTTGATTCGCGTCTCGATATCCAATGTCCAAAGGGTGATTAATGCCACCGCGATTTCACCTATTGTCACTGACAGGACAGACTTGTCATAGCATTAATGGCCATGTCCTAGAATGTGTCCCCGCTTGGTGCGTGTTACATCTCGTCAATCGGTCCCGCTTCTAGACCTCCTGAACGTTTAGGCCTTGAAAGCTGGGATGGATGCAGTAAGAAATGACGAACAGGCAGTGAACCAGAGGTATAAGACGGAACCAGAAAGTGAGATGAGTTGAAAAATCGTCACAACTGGTACCAATTCTTCAATGGAATGATCGTTTCAATGAACAGGTCACGCGCAACTCTTCTTGGTCTAAGCGTCCAATGGTCGAATATCTAGAGAATGAATGTTTACCAAGTATGGAATCATGGCGATACACAATTCTCATCCGTCAAAGCAGAAACCAGAAATATCAGGGCTGGCTGATTTGGCTAAAGCTGAAATTGAGCTGAATTGTCGTCTTACGGGCGGCCTCAGCAGCATGCATTCCATCAACCACCACACACATAGAAACGCAATTCCTCTATCTCATTGGAGGGCCCTACCGTCTAAGATCACACCGTCCGTTTTGCCTACCTGAGCATTTTGTCCACCTAGGAAGTACCGTGCTCTTTTCGTCTCACCGTTTCTTCTGGCCTCAACACCCCTCTCCATCGCCACATATTTCATGCTTCCCCTCTTTACATTATGAGTCACAGAACGAGATGGGGAAATATCCAACGCTGTCCGACTGCTGTGACTGATTGATACTACATGCACTAAAAGAATAATCAAGTGGCTCCGAAACAAATTATCCTGGATAATCCAAGGTCTTGTCAGGTTTAGCGTGTATTCTTTTTTTTTTTTTTTGGTCCATGGAAGAAGGGTGTGAATTGAATGAATACCTGCGATAGGTGTAGGGAAGTGAGATGATGGGGGTGTCGCAAAGCAAAGGGATGAGCAGAAAAAGAAAGGAGGGGGCGTGTGGTATACGATCTCAATGCACCTTGGCGCTATCGATAAGAACCCGGTTGTTGAATTGAGTTGAGTTCCCTGTGTTGAAAGGGATGGGAAATGGGATTGGCTTTTTGATTTGCTCAATCAAAGTCGTCTTGATTGTCAATTGAAGGCGTCATCACTCATTTATCATAAGTACGATATGCTCGAATAGCAATCTTCGTTCAAAGCATATTTACATTTCTCTCGTGGCTGTAATTTCGATTATTGAAATGCTGCACAGTAGGTATTCGAAATCCCCCACACTTTTGATATTGACCCTGTAAATATTGTCCGCACCATGTAATGTACACAGGTCTGAGTCTGACAGGTCAGATGCCCAATCCCGCCTCCAATTGCGACTCAACTTTGCCTGCGGGTTTGCCCCAATCGCATCTAGTATGTACAAATGCTCATGTCAGTATCCGTAAAGCGTACTGGGGTCTGCGCGTAACCCCTCGTTGGATTGGAAATCAATGGTATTGTTCTGACTGTCATGCTACCGGTATTCCTCCCCCTCCGATGTCCGAAGTGTAAGCTCCTCCATTTCGGACTTTGCGTTACACGGAGTTATCCTCTCAAGTCCAGTTCGGAATGCTAATCCGGAATTTCCGGATGTAAAATCTAGGAGAAACCCATTTGAGTATTGACTCATAGATGGTTTAGTGATCACATCAGCAATATCAATCGGCTTGCGTATGGTGCAGTAAGTAAGTAAATGGAAAAGTCCAGAACAAGTGCTCAAGGTGGGATGCAAGCATGTGGGACGCGCAGCCTGCATCCTTTTTTTATGCGCATTTTGGAACTTGGGTCGTCACAGACGTCAAATCGGGGGCCATTCGAATCAATATTAGAAACTCAATCTGGGGATTTTCAAATCCAAACCGCTTTGCTGCTTGTCATGTGTTGAAGAAGTTTCATTATTAAGGGACTAGAGCAGGGAAACAGAATTGTAAAATAGAACCACATGACACTCTCTTACACACTCAGGTGCACATACGCAACACCTGCCGTGTAAGATGGCAGCCTTGATCGTTATCAGCAAAGGCCAACTTGAGTAGGTGCCTGGCAGAGAGATACAATTGAGAGGAAGTTCCCGTGTTGCCTAACTCAATAACCAGTCCTTCTTCTACATGCTGGAAGTGTTCCCCTCCAAGACCTTTCTCTCCATGAACTGAAAACCAGGACTTGTGACACGGCCCGCTGGCGCGAAACGCGCACCCTAAGCACAACCCTACCATGATTTTGAAATCTACAGCGTACTGTAAGTACATATCAGGATTTTCCCGTCCATTCCGGACACCACAACCCACACAGAAACCATGATGCTCTCTACCACTACAAAGAAAGTATAAAAAGGTGTGGGCTGCGTAAGGCGAAAAGGAGGCTCACGAGGTTAGGGGTGGACGGGTGACGGGTGACGGGTGACGCACCGTGTGCTGTATTTGGGGCTATTCTGTCACTTGACCGCCTTTGTCTGAGACAATATTCTATGATGAGAAGTGTTTATTTACCTATGCTGCGAGTTGGTGTCTACGGACAGAGACCGAGGTGAATCATGTATCAACACTAACATTGATAGCAATTGCTACTTGAATATCATAAATGGGTGTGTATGAGAAGAACAGGGTAGCCTGGATAATTCATTTATCGATCATCAGGTGTCATTCGCAATCAATAACTAAATTTTGAGACTTTGTTCCTTGACATTCCTCATCTGTTGTACAGTATTCTCCTAGCACCGCCCGCTAAGACAGGCTCGGATAAGCACAATCCATTGACCTATTAACGACCAAGACGCCAGCCACACCCCCCAGAGAAACAGGGCGAGTTAGTCCTGCAGAAATGCGATCCAGACCCCTCGAGAGTTGTGTCCCTGGTTCGAAAGACGTCATTGACGCCTTGCGTCACTTCAGGACGTGTAAGTGGAATTGTTTATGCTGAAGTTTTATAAAATTTTCTGTTTTGTATGCGCTTGCTCGCCTTTTCTTTTTGGTCGGATTGAATTCCTCTTTGTTGTTGATCTACCTGCTAGTTAGTGCTTGATATGCGACTTTGCTTTCCTTGTTTGAACAAGAGGATGCCGACGTAGTTGGGGGTTACCGCTGACAAGAGTGAACCCCGCCAATTTCCATAGAAGAGGGAGAGAAAATGTTGCTGGTTCTTCGTCGACATTAGTTTACAATAATCACGCTTACTTATACGCTTTGTACCTCCAATTGACTAAAGTACTAGAAAGCGCTCAGAGCTTCGCTTATTCAACACAAATATAATCAATGACTTCTTCCAAGCATTCCTTCCCTATGTTTACTTTCAGTTTAACAACAAAGAAAATGAGGGGGATCGTCCTTTGTCCTTCTTATCGGCTTATCACCCCTCCTTCCTCAAGCAGAAACAAGGTCCAAGCGTATTGCAAGCGTATTGCAAGCGCAAGTGCAAGTGCAGGAGCATCAGCCAAACTCCCATCTCAAACCAACTCGATCTCCACTGCGGGCCTGACCTAGTACGTCAAGCATTCCCCATCAAAGTCCCAGCATCGTACCTCTTTTCTTCTTCTTTTCCGTTCGGCATTTGAAATCCTTTTTGTGAACTTGAACAGAAAGCGCCCCCTCTCGTTCATTCATCTGGGCATTGCTTCGCAGCCATTCTTCTACTAACACAACCTACCTACCTAACAAAAAGTACCCACTCCGTTTTCCTGCGGTTGTCAGATGCCATTCTGGCTCAACAACCGTTCACTCGCCTGCTGATGGGGTTGAATTGGCTAATCACACAACCAATTGTGAACAGGTTTGGAGTCGTGCCCCCCTTGACCCAGATTCGGGCCGTGCGCACGGGCATTACACTGGGGGTTCAACTTCTCGAGGCAATAATTACCTCGACAATGTTGATGTTTATAACCTCAATTGCAGTGCGAAAATCCTGTCTTCGTGCCAATTAAATAGTGCCGTGTTCATCTTCTGATATGAAATTAAGACTTGATATATTATGGATGCCATATACTAACGCGGGAATCGTTTCCAATCAACCATGATGGCCTCACTCCCAGAATTGGACAGAAAACCCATATCAACATCAACATCAAACACAACGCTGCCCCGCTGCACAAAGCCTAAAGATCCTACGACGAGGGGCATTCTGCCCTTCTAACGGCGGGGTTAGTCTGGACTCAAGGGACGTGAGAAGTTGCCAGCCAAGCGACGGCTTGACGAGGGCAGACTGGACGAAAAAGGACGGCATCCTGCATCCGAATTCACCATTTGCCAATGGCGTCTCTTCAATGAGAACTCCCCTTGCCTGCAATCCGAAATAGACGGTGAGGCAAAGCATGTGAAGGTGGGAGAAGGAGAGCCTAAGGCGGTCTGGTTCTGCAAGGAAGCACAGTAATTAATGTACAGTAGAGGCACATCAACGACAAGCTTCGCCTTTTAGCGAGTTGTTGTGGAACAAAGTCCATCAGGTTGAGTCCTTTTTTTTGTTTCTTCTTCATTCCCCATTCTCCTGCTTTTCTGCGTTGACGCCCTTGACAACTGGCGTTTCAGGATTCTAGTAATGGCAAAGATCTGACACAAACCCAGAGGGATGGCATGCTGCGGCTGCCGCCTCTGTAGTACAACCAACTATCACGGAGGAGGGTTTTAATTTAGCAATCAGCCACATGTCTCGGGCCACTTCCAAACTCTCATGACACTGTCCATTATTCAATCATTCATCGCCCAAGCATTTGCACACAACTCCGCACCTCGAACCACTTCTCTACCTTGGCTTGGTTCCTTCAGGTTTTGCCTCTCTTGTTCTTGCAATCGAGGATACTGCTCCAACACTGTATGCAAACCAGGCTGTGGTCGACCTGGCTGATTCCCATTGATTCATCAATGTATGTATGATGCGCTGTCAATACAGATATTGAATCACTGTCGTGGGAGGGAAAACGTCGCATATGTCTCTTGTTCACCCCCTCCTAGCGTTACCCCTTTTCCACACTGCGCCCAACCTGTGAGGGAGTGGTTGTCCTGCCTGATTTGTCTATACTGTCCTATTTCTTGCACCTCATGCAAGCTATTGAGCTGTTGACTCATTGACTGCGGAGAAGACTCCTCTCTGCCTTGGAACCATTGCACTACCCACATATGCCGCCTTTGCTTCGTCTTCACTTTCATGTCAAGCCGAATTTTTTGCTGGTCTGGTTTGGCTTGGGTTGGGTTATTCTATTCTAATTTGATTTGATTCGGTTTCGGGGCTATTTACAGCAACGGGTGATGGCCTCACGCTCATCGCCCACTTGTCCTACACTGCCACTTCTTCTCACTTGTCGACTCTGTCAGGTCAGGAGACATCTAGCAACTCTCTAGATCCACGCCCTCTTGTAGACGACAATGCCTGTGACTCCATTGCAATGTGAACCCAAGGCTCACGCAGTTAGCAACTCCAGCTGCCACTCTTTGGGGCAGCAATCAAGACGCCTGGTCCGTCCTAAACCTCAAACCGCATAATAATCTCTATCTTCCTATCTCTTGTTTCAGCCCATACTTGCCATTTGCCAATTGAGGCTGGAAATATTTAGGGTTGTAGGCTCGCCCTGAAGATAGCAACGCCACCGATGAACCTGAGGCTGTCGTTTCGGAGGACTTGGTGCATATGAGGCTCATCTCCGGCCACTTTGATATGAAGCTGCAACAATGCACAATTGTGCCGGAGCATAATAATCAAGCGTTGCGACAGAGTGCCTAGAGGTCTGAGCTAGACAGCAAGTGCTGCTTCACCTCAACGTAGATGTTCAAGCTTAATTTCGCTGCCTTAAGCGAAGGATGCTTCGGGCATATTTTTCGAGGCATCAGATAGTATCGCTTGCATAAGAACTGAAGCCTGGCAGCGAAGCTTCTTGTTCTGATCGTAGCCATTCAGATATACTCCAATAACATTGGAGTAGCGTTAGGTTGTGTTTGCCTCGGTGAGATGGAGTCTGGGGTATGCCGAGTCTCACTCCCGTGCACGCTCCCGATGTCTCTCAAAAGCTAAAGAGCATCACGTAAAATCGTACACCACGAGGCTTTCCCTCCCATCCTTTGCTTCCTTGAGCACAATCACCATCTCATCATCAAACCCAACCCAGTTCCTCCTATCCTCCCACTCCAGAGCCCCTGGTGCCTTGATGCCATCCACGTCATCACTCGGCTGCCTGGGCCGCACCTCAATACTGCTGCCTCCCACTCTTCCCTCCAGTTCCCACACGCGTATCTCATCCCCTCGTGTGCTAATACTCACAGCTTTCCCACGAGGCGTGATTTCAGCATCGGAAATTCCAGACGTGTGACCCCAGAGTCGAATTCCGGGAGACACGGATAGGGATGTCGACGTTGAGGTGCAGAGGTGGAGTATAAGCGTATTGTCGGGGAGAGTGGCGAGGAGGTAGGGATGGCTATAGCAGAGAGTCGTGAGGCCAGGATCTGAGGCGGCGATTGGGAGGGTGGATGTGAGACGAGAGGTGAGGATGTCGGCGCCGGAAGGCGAGGAAGTGATGAGTATGTCTTGAACACCAATACACCAACCAGAGAGGGCAGAGAACGTGTACGCGATAGACGCGCTGGTGGATGTAGCCATGCGGCGGATTGATAGCGCGATAGGTAGGTTTGTTGTGTGGGATCTGAGAGATGTGAGGAGGTACGGAGGCGGTAAGGCACCGGAGATTTTGCCCTTATCTGACCCAGCGGTGCTTTCAACATTCTCGGTCAACCCATCCTTCTCCATGTCATTCCCCGGCGGCCGATTAAATATATATAGCGATATCAACCCCCCACTCGTAGCAGTAAGTACATATGGATGCCCATACGACACTGCAGCAAGTTCCTTATTACAGCTCTTTTCATGCCGGTACATCTCCGTCAGCTGTCCTCGTTTGGCATCCAAACTCCAGATACCGAAACCGCCGTCTGCAAAGCCGACTATCAAATCCGAGATGTTCCCCGGCTGGCTCTGAGCATCCACTGCGAGAGATGTCGGTGTGTCGTTCTCGTTGAAGGGAGCTTGTGCGATAGGTCGGCGGGTTCGTAGGTCCCAGGCTCTTAATCCAGAAGCAGTATCTGCCGTGATCGCAACACCTTCAATCACTTTGACAAGCGTCTTCTTTTCCCTGCTCGCACTGTCGGATCCATCCCTCACGCTGACCTCTTCAACAGCGCATTTCCCTCTCGCCCAGTTATGTCTCAACTTATATTGTCTCTTCCAATCCACACTCTCTCCATCCCTACTGTCCACATCAACCACACGTCCTCCTCTTCCATCCGCCCAGACCGCTCTCCGCGCAGAGTATTGCAACCTCGTGCTATCTGTAGCGCCGACTTTAAAACCAGGTATGCGTAGCGCGCGAGGGAGCACGAAGCGCGAATAATAGTGTACACGCCATATATGAGGATCGGAGGCTAGGCGGCATAGGCGGCGGGATGTAGGCGAAACGACGAGGAGTTCGGACGGGGTGAGGAAGGAAAGAATCCGGAGAAGTAGCTCTGATGATATCGATGTTAGGAGATCTCGTGGAGGAGGCGTGAATGGTGTAGCCGCGAGATGCATGCGTTTTGCGCCGACAGCATCATGGGATACAATCGGTGAAGCCTCGGATGGTGAGAGTTTCCGTTTCGGTGGCATTCTCGAGCCGCAGCTTTGATATGCCGCTTAAATGAGTTTTGAGGGGTCACGGCGTGAGTCGATTATTTCCTTTCTTTCTTTTCTTCTTCTTCTTCTTCTTCTTCTTCTTCTTCTTCTTCTTCTTGTTTTCGACGTTGTTGTTGTGTAAAGTTCAAGTCTGTTACCGAGACGTGGGCAGCGAAATGTCGGTGGCGATGATTAGCTCGGCGCGTATTCGGAGGTGCGTGATGATATACGCACACTTTGATTATGATGGGGTAATATTCACGAGAATTTCTCCTGTAGTAACTTGAGAAACTAGGAAGATGAAACTGCTTGATTGAGGATTTATAAAAAATATCTGACGGAACAACTTATATGCCATCATACACCTAAAAAATGATTTTCGTTGCATCCAATCATCGAACCGGGTATTTCCCATGACACGCAAAAATGTATCGCAAATGCCTGTACTATACTATACCCTCATGCAAATCCAATGGCCCAACTCCGTTTCTTAACATGCATGCCTACAAAGTAACTGCTTCACAATCCGACAGCTGCAAACATGCCATCATAGACTTTACCAACCCAACCCCCCGTAGCACCTCCTCTTGCGACTACGCCCAATCCTCCGACTGCCCATAGGGCTGCAACAGTTGCCGCAGCTCCATGGAGAGCAAACCATTTTCTCCTCCTCTGTTTCCTCGTCTTCTTGTCAACTGCCACGGTGCCCATTCCCCAGACTGTCTTTGTTGAGGGGGCAATGCCAAGCCATTTGGCTTGTCCCCAGACCATATGACCGCATCCGAAGGCAATAAGGCCGATGTAGGAAGTCCACGCAATGATCGGGTGTCGAGCAAAACCATGGGCAACATATGCAAGTCCAATGTTGGAGCTGTCGCCTTCAATTTGCAGAGGCAAAACACGATTGGTAAATACATGGGCAGCATAAAAGACAGCGAAGGCATATCCCGAGATCGAGATGTTGCTCAAAGGCGGCCAGGGCGATGCCGATCTCGAGCCCTTTAAAGAGTCCTCAGTCAACTCTGTCCTGGAGCGGTGTAATGCGTACATGCCAGGAGTGCCACCATATCGCTTCACGTTTTGGCATCTTCGCAACCAACGCAGTACGATACCCGATCCGATATGGGCTATCACTGGTAATGCGACCAGAATCGGTTCCGTGAGAGAAGTTTGGTAGATTTCGCGGGTCATGAGAAGGTAGGTTTCGGATCCTGGGACTGAGCGAGTAATGGCGGGAATGAGGGAGACGTTAACAAGATGGAGAGAGGTAAAGATACCCATGGCATAACTCGAGAATTTCTGAATTCGCATCACTAGAATCAAGTCAGCCAACCAACGCTCCATACCTTATGTAAGTAAATGGATGTCAGTCTTACAGTAGAAGATAGGGCCAGGGCCGGTTGTAATGCCTGTAGTTGCTGAGGAAGTCGAACTGTTGGCCAGATTCGCGCTTGAACTCAAGCCAGGTGCTCCGGTAGAGGGTGCTCTGATCGTGGCCTCACTGTCTTGCAATTTTCCATCAGCCTCAACCATTTCAAGTCCATCTTCTCCGTCTTGTGGTGAGGGGCCGAGGTCCTGGCGAGAGCCAACAGGAAGATCAACTGGGGGTGATTCTATGGGAGCAGGATCGAGGTGATATAGTGGGAGGAAACTGCTGGCCGACGAGGCTCGACGGTCTGTTGGTTTTTCAGGATCCATTGTGCAGCCACTCTCATGGGTGCGTGGGTGTGACAATGAAGAAGAGGAAAACAAAGGTAAAGAGATCCAAGATCAAGGAAAGCGAAAGATTAACAAGCTTGGTGGGGATAGAAATGACGGCGTACAATGTCACTTCTCATTGAAAGGAAAGTCCGGGGTCCCATTAGGTTGGGGGTCACAGGGGTTTTTTCTTTCCATTTCAGAGTCCAAAACTGGGATGAATTCTCTAGTTAGAATTAGCGTCTCAACGCACTCCGAAAAACGACTCGATAGAAGGTGCCAGTCAATAATGCTAACCCTCCATCACCGTGTAACCCACTAGAAGCCCCCATGGAAGGTGACGTTGAGGTCTGTCCTCTCGGGTTCTTCTGGGTCCATTTATCTGGCCCAACAGGCGTCAGCAGAACCTACTAAGCCTCAATTGGTGGAAAGGATAAGGATGCGCGGTTCCACGGTTGGCTTACTGTACATGTAGGAGGTTCGAGCTCGGCTGGGACTTAGCCACAACTTCACAACTTGCCCACTCACTCATTCCTACTGAAGGCGTGTATTACACGTTTCATCCAGAAACGCCAGGTATTGTCATCACAACTGCGTCCAAGTCTTTTGACGATATGCCTCCAGTCAGTGCTATTTCTTGTGATCTCATCTATTTCCTGCTTACCTATTGTTTAGCGTCACCAAACTCTCCCTCCAGCGCAAACCTCATCCGCTCGTGAGGCCCAAAAGTCATTCTACTGTCAGCTATGTTCCAAGGGTTATTCTCGTATGAACGACTATGAGGCGCACCTTAGCAGCTACGATCACAGTCACAAGCAGCGGCTCAAGGATATGAAGGCCATGGTTCGCGACCCAAATGCCGGTTCGCGTGCCCGCAGAGCAGAGGCAAAGGCCGATGGCATTGTCAGCATCAAGCTTCCTGGACCGGATACCTCAGCTGCATCAGGTGGCGGTGGTTTCAAGAAGGGAGGTTTCAAGAAAAGCGGTTTCAAGAGTGCTTTTGCCAAAGTTGAAGGGATAGCCCCTTCTACCACGGAGAAACCTAAACCGACCAACGTCTTAGAGCAGGCTCCCATTCATCCAGGACTTCAGAAAAATCTTGATGCTGAGAGCGACACTGAGGATGAGGGCCATGAGGTGTACGACCCCAGGTATCCTACCGACTAGATTCCACATCCAAATCAAAACGAGCAGACGAGTTATTGTATCGCTTAATCTCGAATCCAATAATCCAGCCGAGTGCATGGGTTCATCTATCATTCTCTATCAATCATTCACATTGGTCCCTGCGGCCACTGTGGCCCGCCAATTTGCGACCAGTCATGCTCCAATAGCCCCATCAAATTTCGACTTCCTGACATCCAATCTGCCACCTGCGCCATCTGAGCGCTCTCCGGCAACATACCGTCAAAGCCCCTGGGCGGATTTATCGGTTGATCCGCTGTTGGCATGAAACCTAATTGGCTCAGATACACATCGAACTCATCACCTATTGGGGCCATTGTCTGGTCATCCTGTTGTTTCGACTTGGCCTCCACGTACAACGCTGCGACGTTAGTCATGACCTGACATAGTTGATGGAGCTTCTGCATCGTCTCAGACACGTCGACAGCACTCTCTAGGGACGAGGTAAACTGATGGAGTAGTTGGAGGTCCTCTGAGGACATTCGTTCAATGACGATGCAGAACATTGTGAAGAAAGGTGCGAAAGGAATCAATACGAGGTTCCTATCATATGCGGTCAGCAAAACCTTAGAATGGAAAGTTATAACGAGAAGGGAGAAAATCTACCAATGGACATATAAGGTCTTGGCAAAGGCATCATTGCGGACGTGCTCCATACACTCAAGGTGCTTTTGTATGCCCCGTCTGGCAACATCGATGCATTCATCACAAAATCGACTGCTCGATCCTTCAGGTACCGGTATGACTTGGTAGATGAGCGTCATGGTCGCCAGTAGCTGTACCTCATCCCCCTTGACATGGATGTCAACAAGAGAAGAGACTCCGGCTTTTTCAAGTGAGTCTACTGCCATCGCCCGGTTCTTTGCCGATTCAGACTCGAGGAGCTTGGCCTCAACTCCCAGGAAACGCGCTCGTTCGGCCAATTCAGCTTGTGGCCGCGCCAATGCAGTTGGGCAAAATCTGTAGCATGTCAGCACCGTAGCTCATGTGTACCCTAAGGCGGTAGGATGATATCATTTTTCACAGACAGTTGCTCGTATATTTTTCCTTGCATCGTCCCTAGCTTGAGCCATATGTTGGCAACAGCTGTCGTCTCCTCACTCATGGAGCCCTGGAACCTGTACCCGCGGGGGATGTCGATGTCCCAGTCTTGGATACTGGGTGCGCGGCCAAGGCGCAGGGCTAGTGCTTTGTCATTGGTATAGAGGTGCCAAAACAGGTTTATTTTGGTGTCGGCGGTTGCGGGATCGCGCTGGAGTTGGTCTCTTCTATGGAAGCCTCCGGTCTGGCACATGTGCGCAGCGGTGCAATTCAAAATCCAGGCAACTGAGGGCCTGCATAAATCGATCGCATACATCACCTTGACATGTCAGCAAATTCAAGTCATCGAGTTGCGTCAGAAAGTCGACCCTACCCCAAGCAGGAGAGCTTGCACATTCTCGATTTTGATGGATGTGAACAACGATGTATTTGCCAAAGCCGTGTCAATGTTCTGTCGGCATTGTTGGATGTGAGGCTCAATCTCAGCCTTGGCGCCCTCATCTTGAGCTAGTGACTGTTGCTCTAGGAAGAGATAATACAGGCCCACATGGAAGATGATGAAATTAGCTTCCGTAAAATCATCAGTAGGAAAATATACCCTACGGCAGACATTGGAAAAGTCGTTGATGACGAGAAAATAGCAGATGAAGGTGAACAGCCCGGGAGCGGACGCTACTATATGAATATGTCAGAAGGGGCATGCGTTTGTAAACGAGGCTTGGGAAAGACATTGATACCTCGAACGCGTTTCAAGAGCGATACTACAAGATCCATTGGAGGCAAGGGCAATTGGCCAAGACCTCCAGCCGGAAGAGCTTGTTGCATGGGGAAGCGAGGCCCGTGGCTGATCGATTGACGACTTTGTAGTTTGACTAGCTGCCTAAGGCTGGCTAGAGCCTCGTGCATCTCGGGACTGACATCTTGGAGGGATGTGCGCTCAACAGCCCGTTCGAGGAACTCGCTAGCAAAGGTGGTGTGGGCAGCAAGCACCGAGTCGCCGCCGAGGGCAGATTCATCATCTGAGCTGTCCAAGTCTGCGGTCGATGTATCAGCTGTACCCAACCCCGAAGCCGTCAGGTGTTGTGGGCTGTTTGAGAAATGGATATTGCTGCCCGGGGTAGACATGGGACGCTGGGAGATTTCACGGAGCAGGCTCTCAATGTTCGCCAGCCGAATCTCGATTTTGTCAATCTTACGTTCGCTGCAAGTGGTCAGCACCTACTCAGAATCTACATTAAGTGGAGGAATTCAAGTGGGGTGCTGCACGCCCTGGGACGAGAGCTGCCGGGGAAGCAGTCAAGAGAGAAGGAAGGTCGTTCTAGTATAAGGTGTGAAGGGGGCATTGGATGGGGGGATACGGACTATTGGGATGATATCAAGACTCGTTGCCGAGGCTCCTTGGATCTCTGACCCATACCCGTGGAGGTACAGGAGCGATTAGCGATGCGACAATTGGAGCACGGGTACTCTTTGTCGCAGCGGATCTACAAACATCACGGATGTTATTACAGGTGTCCATGTGGCGCTGTGGAGGGATTGTTCCCGTCGCAGGCTTTGATGTTTGTACGGCCTGATAAGCGAGTGGTGTATGCTCACCTTGCGCATCCGGCATTGATCACACTATGACATGCAAACTAAGTCAGCCCAATTGCCTAAGAAGCTCCGTGCAGCAAGTGAAAAGCCGGTTATGACGAAGCACGGTGATTGCTTTTGGAAGTCATTGCCAACAACCTCCAATCAGACAAGCTTGTCATTACAGATTCGATATGAAAGAGGTCCAAATGGGGAAGCCTCAAGTCCATCAACCAGAGCAATGGTCCAGCTTATGTGACTTACAGCTCGTTTTGCAGCATCATCGGTTCCCGCGGGCCCAGTACCCCGGGTCGGTTGAGCTGGACCGGCGTTGTGTTGATCCATATGTGTGTTCGTGTGTATACAGGCTTTCTTGAAGGCTGCGGTCCGACACTTGGATAAAGGAAATGGTAAACAGTTAGAAGAAAAATGGTGGAGAAAATATCCTGGGGCGTAGGAGAGGGTTTTGTCAATTGCTCTCCTTTTCCTTAAACTTTGTCTTTGATTAACTCAATAATGATGTGTTCGATTGTCGTCAGCTTGCGCGTTTACAGGGCGGTGGAGTAAAAGTCATGGCTCTGTGTGAGGTTGAAGAAACGGGATGTAGCAGATTTCGGGCACCGCGGAGCCCGTAGGGCGGCCGGGGGAGGAGGAGGGTCGTGCAGTGGGGTAGCCCGGCTGAGGCTTGTGAGGCCCGGGATGAGATGAGTGGCTGAAGTTTATGAGGAAAGTGATTGAAGGAATCACAGAACAGGGGAAGGGCAGGGTGGCTCGACGTTCCTGCTCAGTAATGGGTGTTGCAGGCAAAAAAGCATGGTTGCTCATCTCATCTCATCGCTGCCCTAGCAAACTCCCTTCAGCATTGGTTCATAAACGTCTTGATTGGTCTGTTCGTCTAAGAAGGACGCCGAATTAATTCTAGGACTTTGACGACCACTCACTCTCCCTCCTTCAGTACTGCTCCGCAACGGGCGAAGTATTGGCCCGTTCGTATATCTCGTGTCGCAACCTGGAAAAGATGGTCTATCAAATCGCGGCAACCAGGTCTTGACAACGAGAACTCTTCCCTCTTAAATAGTTATACGTTTCTGTCTTAATTTTTCTTCTTTTCTCCCATCTCTGAATTATTTGCATGATCGCACTGTGATATGTTGAACTACAATGACTGTGCAACCTCAAGAGAAAGATTGGATCCAGCCAGGGTCGCCGCCAAACAACGTTCATCACGAACAATTCAAAGAGACTCTGGCCTCTGACACCAACAATGGGAATGGGAGTGGAGGTGAGATTGACAACACTACAGCAACCGAGGCTGCCAAAGAAGGGGGAAAGGACGGAGGCTTCATGTATTACTTGGTAAGTGTCCAATTGCTCTTGTTCACAGTCCATATGCTATAAGTTCTGTCAACTTACACATTCACGCTCAGCGTGTCTTCACTTATAACGATCTTGTAGGATGGGTCATGAATAGTGTCGCATTTGTCGCCATGATTGGTGCAGGAACACTTCTGCCAATCATGGATATTATCTTTGGCAAGTTTGTCAGTGTATTCAATGATTTTGTCACTGGGCAATTATCTCCAGCAGGCTACCGCAGTGAGGTTGCCAAATACAGGTAAGTAAGTGGTTCAGCAACGAAGCCTCTCGTGAAGTACATAACACTACCTAACGAAGCCATCGCTGATACAAGCGCAGTCTCTACTTTGTTTACCTCTTCATCGGAAAGCTCGCTCTCACATACATATGGAGCGTAAGTTATGTCTGAGCCTCCTTTTCCACAGTCTTACACTAAAATCTATAGATGCTCATATCTGTTGCGGCAATTCGAACCACCAAAGCCATTCGGGTTGACTTTGTCAAGCGTACACTTCAACAAGAAGTCGCCTTTTTTGACTCTCCTTCGTCTTCCATACCGAGCCAAATCACAACCAACGGTAATCTCATCAACCAAGGCATCTCTGAAAAGCTTGGTGTCACTATTGCTGGCCTTTCGACATTCTTCACTGCCTTCGTTGTCGCCTTTGCCGTACAGTGGAAACTCACTCTAATCATTATTGCTATCGTGCCTGTCAACATGATTGTTACCATAGTTTGTGTTATCATCGATACCGGCTACGAATATACAATGTTCGACATCTACTCGCGCTCGGGGTCTCTGGCCGAGGAGGCCTTTTCGACCATACGAACAGCCCATGCTTTCTGGGCTTTCCCGAAATTATCCGCTCGCTTTGATGCGATTCTCGAGGATGCAAGAAAGGTTGGCTCCAAAAAGTCATGTGTCTACGTCGTTTTGTTCTCAGCCGAGTTCTTCTGTATTTTCTCTGGCTATGGCCTTGCCTTCTGGCAGGGCATGAGGATGTATGCGAGCGGCGAGATAACAGAACCGGGTACCGTAGTAACGTGAGTCTTTCATCTTTGTCTAACTTCTCCCCTATACTATATGCTAGCTGACAACATCCTTTTTTCAGAGTTGTTCTCGCAATTCTGGTCGCGGCCACTGCTCTTACTCAGGTTGCTCCCCAGATGATCGCCATCTCAAAAGCCGCTGCCGCTGCTAAGGAGATGTTCGATATCATCGATCGCAAATCATGCATAGACTCCCTTTCACCTGATGGGAAACGACTGGAAGACTTCCGGGGTGATATTCAATTCCGCAATGTCCGTTTCTCCTATCCCTCTCGTCCCGGTATACCTGTGTTGCACCACCTGGACTTGGATATTCCTTCAGACAAAACCACCGCTTTGGTAGGTCCTAGCGGTTCTGGTAAAAGCACCATATTTGGACTTCTGGAGAGGTGGTATACACAAAGCAGTGGCTCCATCACTCTAGATGGTCACCCTATCGAAGAGCTGAATTTACAATGGCTGAGGACCAATATCCGTTTGGTTCAGCAGGTACAGAGTCTCCAGACACTTCCATTGGCATGCATGCATTTACTTACTACCTACTTTAGGAACCAACCTTGTTCAGTGGAACAATCTATCAGAATGTCGTTGATGGCCTAACAGGAACTGATTTAGTCAGTCTATCTGATGGTCAGAAGCGGGAGTTAGTCATCCAGTCTTGCAAGGCAGCCTACGCACATGACTTTATTGAAACATTACCCAATGTATGTGTATATCCCTACTTATGCCTGGTCTGAGAACTACACGATTCTAAGTCCTTCAATAGAGTTATGATACATGGATCGGTGAGTGGGGTGCCTCTTTATCGGGTGGTCAGAAGCAACGCGTAGTCATTGCTCGCAGCATCATCTCCAATCCCAAAGTCTTGATGCTCGACGAGGCTACAAGTGCTCTCGATCCAAATGCTGAGAAGATTGTCCAGCAGGCTTTGAACAATGTAGCCAAGGGCCGGACTATGATTGTAATTGCTCATCGTCTCTCCACGATTCGGGATGCAGATAACATCATCGTCATGGCCAAAGGTGAAGTTATCGAACAAGGGGAGCATGGCAAACTTGTCGAGAAGCGTGGTACTTACTCACGCTTAGTTCAACTTCAAGATCTGGGGCACGGCAATCTTTCCTCCATACAAGATGAGAAAACGGAAGGGGATGAGCCAGGCAGAACTCTTGACCAGGCTGTCCCCAATGATTCAGCTCATGACACTCAGAGTATTGCCAGCGGGGAGAAGGTCAACTATAGTTTGCTTTATGGACTGTGGCTGGTACTAAAAGAACGGAAGTCTCTGTGGCCCTTGGGGTCCATCCTATTGATTTCAGCCTTTTTTGGAGGTACGTCAGATACACCGCTCACAAACCTGTCTGGCCAACTGATTATTGTTAAGGGGGCACATATCCTGTTCTGTCTGTCTTGTTCTCGAGAATGATGAGAGCCTATCAGACAATCGACGTGAGTGAAGCCAACTTTTACTCATTGATGTTTTTTGTTGTCGCTATCGCCAACGTGCTTATATATGCTGCTGCTGGATATACAAGCAATGAGATCGGTCAGGTATGTGGTCTACTTCTTCGTACAATGATACCTGTGTGTTTCTAATCTCCCACCCAGTACATGATGACGATTTATCGTGGTGAAGTATTCAACAATACACTTCGTCAAGACATGACATTCTTTGACGATCCAGACCGCGGAACTGGCGCTCTTGTCTCTCGGTTAACAGCAGAGCCCACGAATCTTCAGGAACTTGTCTCCTATAATTTGGCGCTCATCCTGATCAACATTGTCACCGTTGTGTCTAGCTCCATACTCGGTATTGCCTATGGATGGAAGCTCGGCCTGGTTCTCACACTTGGAGTATTGCCCGCGCTTGTTGGATCCGGCTACGTCCGCATCCGTCTCGAGTTCAAGTTTGACGACGACACTGCACACAGATTTGCTAAGAGCAGTAATTTAGCTTCGGAGGCAGTTATGGGTATAAGGACGGTTTCCTCGTTGGCGCTGGAGAGGGCTGTCATCGAAAGATACCAGGCAACGCTGCAAGGCCTGGCAAGAGAGGCTATAGGCAGTCTTGTCTGGAAGATGTTTTTCTATGCACTCAGCCAGTCGATCTCATTTCTTGCGATGGCTTTGGGCTTTTGGTAAGTAGCCACTTACAAAGACGTCAACGACAATAGCGTACTTACTAGCGAGCAGGTATGGAGGACGACTTGTATCTACTGGCGAATATACGACAGAGCAATTCTACATCATCTTCATTGCTGTAATATTTTCAGGAGAGTCCGCAGCCATGTTATTCCAGTATGGCACGAGCATTACCAAAGCTCGGACGTCTATCAACTATATTTTCCAGCTACGGAAAGATGTCGTATTGCATGAAAACAACAACAGCGATGGTTCCAGCAGTAATAGATCGGCTTCGGAAAAGGGTATGGAGGTTGCCTGCAATGATGTTGGGTTTGCCTATCCTCGTCGCCCAAGCTTGCAGGTTCTCCGGAATATCGACCTAGGCATTCATTCAGGGGAAATGGTGGCTCTTGTCGGTGCCTCTGGTTGTGGGAAGTCGACAATGATAGCCCTTCTTGAACGATTCTACGATCCAGTCACTGGAAATATCATGGCTGATGGCGAAGACATCAGGGCGAAGCATCGAAGACCATACCGTCACGAAATTGCTCTCGTGCAGCAAGAACCAGTCTTGTATCAGGGCTCTATTCGCGACAATATCTCCCTCGGCGTCGAGGATGGTAACCCTTCAGATGAAGAGATCATGTCTGCGTGCAAGCAGGCCAATGTCTATGACTTTGTCGCCTCCTTACCCGACGGTCTTGCTACTCCTTGTGGCAACCAAGGTCTCTCACTCTCTGGCGGTCAACGCCAACGCATTGCGATCGCCCGGGCCCTCATTCGCAAACCGAGACTTTTACTTCTCGACGAAGCAACAAGTGCTCTAGATACAGAATCAGAAAGAGTCGTTAAGGATGCTCTGGACAAAGCCGCAGAGGGCCGCACAACTGTCGCTGTTGCACATCGTCTGAGTACTATCCGCGATGCAGGCGTCATCATAGTCTTTCAGGGAGGAAAGATTGTAGAGCGAGGAAGGCATGAGGAATTGATAGCGAAGAAGGGGGTTTATTATGAGATGGTCTTGGGCCAATCTCTGGATAGGGAGGTTTAATAACAGTGTGTCTGACTGATGATACATCAGAAATTGTATAGATATTGCTGAGAGGAATTTTCCTCCATGTCTGTGTTGTTCTTTACTCTTGTTTCAATACTCAGCTCTAACCGATCTGCATGGCTTCAATTAAATGCAAGAAAGTCTGAATGGCACCAAGAGTTCGCTGGGTAGGGGTGAATACACAAGACTGATAAAAAACAGGAAAAGTCTGCTCTGAAACCCTCGGGATGCTGGTCTTAGAGGTACAGAACATATAAAAATTATACAACAGGCGATGCTATCGACATGTTTATTCTTTTGTAGCCATATACTCATTTCTATCCTTTTGTCTAAGAAACCCATCATTTATCATCTTTTATAAAAGCCCAACCAGTGTCTCCGTTGGACGGATATCATTCCATCCTAGCGCAAGAGAAAGAAAACTTCAGCTTAGGCCAGAGTTTTGATATCGCCGTCCTTGAGCTTGCCAGCATCGACCAATCTCTTGACCTCCTGGCTCCAGACATCCTTGATCTCGCCGGCGACCTTGAGGCCGTTGAGCTTAGCAGCCAGATTGGCAATCTCATCGGGGTCAATCTTGGCCTGGACGACGTCAACATCGTTGAGAACAGAGTCAATCTGAGCGGGGGTAGGTTCGCCATCGGCGAAGTAGTTTGCGTCCTTGACGGAACCTTTGAGAACACGCTTGTTCTTCTTGACAGCGTTCTTGGCCGCTTCCTTAGCCTTCTTTGCGCTCTCACGATCGGCCTTAGCATTAGCCTCGGCTTCGCGGGCGGCCTGCTCTTCGGCAGCCTTCTTGGCCTCAGCCTCTTCCTTGGCCTTCTTCTCAGCAGCCTCACGCTCAAAACGCTTCTTGTTCTTGGCGGCGTTGGCTTCCTGGCGGAAACGCTTAATACGCTCATCACCGGCGGAGGCGTCATCTAGCAGCTTGCGGAGACGAGCATTGTCCTCAGCCTTCTTCTTCTTGCGAGCGTTGTTGTTCTTGCGCTCAACGTGACGCTTCTGGTCACGGTTCTCGTTGTCGTCAGGAACATCCTCATCGAGGTACTCGAAGCTTCGCCACGAGTCGAAGCTATACCAGAAGTTGTAGAACTCCTCAACCTGCTCCTTGGTGGAATCGGCAGTGCCGAAAGAGGGGACAGGGTGAACCTTTGAGAAGCGACCTTCGGCCTTGAAGACCTTGCTCCAGAGCTTGTAATAATCTCCCTTCTGGAGCTGCTTCTTGGTAGGAGGCTCAACATCGGCCTCTTCGTCAACGGAGTCATACTGTCGACGCTTCACGGGGTCAAGGAGAACCTCGGTAGCCTTCTGGATACACTTGAAGAACTGATCGTCCTCGGTACGGCCCTGGGCGGCCTTCTTATCGGGATGGTGCTTGAGAACCTTCTTGCGGTGGGCCTTCTTAATCTGATCCTCGGTGGCCTTGTATCGGTACTTGGAGAGACCGAGAACCTTGTAGTGGTCTTGAGTCTATGCGAAGTATTAGAGTCATGATATGATAATCAGAGTATGTGGGAAAACGTGTACGCACCTTCCAATCCTTGGCCTCTCGCTGAAGCATCATAGGGTCCTCTGGTTCGCTGACATCGCTCTCGTTATCGTCCTCGACCTTCTTGGCACTCTCCTGGGCCTGGATACGGTCGTCCTCAGAAAAAGTACGCTTGTGACGGGCTCGGCGAGCGTGGGCGAGGAAGTGAGGGCCAACAGGCTCAATGCTGCGCTGAGTGGCCTGAGAGAGCTTTCCAACGGCCTTGAAATCCTTCTCGGCAGTCCAGCCGCTGGGGAGAGCGGGGAGAGGGATGGTCACGGTAGCCATGGCTTGCAACTTGTTGAAGATGGTGAACGTTTGTTGATGATGATGGAGTGAGAAAGAATCCCCACGATGAATTTTTTTTTTTTTTTCTTTACCCCCTCTACACACCTAACATGGCTTATCGACTCACCCCACCATCCATCGCATTGGTGTGCTTTCGGCAGTGGGGTTCTTCGATACAGTCCTTGCGGTACCAGCTACAGTAGGCAAGCAGCACCATATATCTTAGGATTACAGTGCTTGTCATGCTCATCAGCCCGCTATAAGCATTCTCCATCAGTGGCCTAACTCCCTTACTACGGAAACCAACTCCCACAGTCGTGATCAAGTCTTGGGGGGGGGAGGGTGGCCTGTTCAGACTTCCGACAGAAAGGAAACGGAGGTAAATCAACTGGACTTGTTTT
>JABGLY010000927.1:0-35542 GCA_013623525.1 Fusarium dimerum | reverse complement strand
GGGGGGAAGAGACGGAAATAAAAACAAGTCATGGGATGCCGGCGACTAATTTCTAGTTTTTCTCTCTGCAAGGACGCGGATCTCCTTCTCCCCCTTCTTCTTCTTTTTCTTCTTCGTCTTCCTGACTCGATGAACGAACTGACGGGGGTAATTGACGTGAGAGGAAGGTGGAGTGTGGATGAATTGTCTGGGTTTACTTATCCGATAGGATTCCAAGTCTGCATGCCGATGAATGGAAGGGGGGGATATGGCCAAGTCGGATATAACCAAGACGAGGTGATGTTATATCAATAGGATTCCGTACATTGACACTCCTTTGTCCTCTTCTTTCTTTCTTTCCTCTTTTCTACATAGTTATCATGGGATACTAGAGACGTGGGTAATCCGAAAAACTAGTCGACCTTCAGCATTGATCAACAGCTTGGGCCCTTGGATGTAAATGGCCAAACGAGATTTACGGAAAGGGTTTGCCGATGACGGCCCGAAGAATCATGGGGATGCTGGTTAATGATTTATCAGCACGACAGACTGCCGAATTAGATCAATTACGCTAAATCTGAGTAAAAGATCTGTAAAGCGAGCATTTCAAGGTGTACATCACATCAGTCGATCAATTGTGTTTACTCGTGCGTGAGATTGCTCTCATTCAGTTATTTGGTTACAAGATTAAATGGGTATAAACATGAATATATATCACTGTAGTTGAACATGTCTCATGATATGACTTATCGTCGAGTCCTGAAATAGGCCGATATCGCTCTTCATTCGTGAAGAGCACTCAATGTAGTCGATGTCATGCAGGTAGTCAAAAAGACGAACAGAAGAAGATGATGATTAAATAATACGTCAATAAGGAGATGGTCTCATCTAATTTATAACCGTCAGCAACTTATTCACACCGTCAAACCTTCCCTTATTTTCATGTCAGGCTCACATAGAGTTTATCAATATACAATATGGAAGGAAGCATGCACTCCAGTTTCCTGGGGTAATAAATCAAGTGCCACTTTCCCCGAGGAGTCGACTCATGGTGGGGTGCAACACCAATTCTGGCGGGGCAGGAGAAAACACCTCGAATGACTCTCAACTTCAACTTACACACATTACATAACCAGCTCGACAACTCATCCAATCTCACCTCACCTCAACTCACCTCACAAGAGAGAAAAAAAAACAACCAATCTCGTCATGTCTCTCACAAATGCCTCTCCAGAGGCCGTTGCCTCATCCGCAAAACAGGCCTCCTTCACCCTCGCTACACTCCCTGCATCATCCCGCAACCAGGCCCTTGAAGCCATCCACGCAGCCCTCAGCTCAGCAAAGGATGATATTCTTGCTGCCAACGCGAGGGATCTCGAAGCTGCCCGTGCTGCTGCTGCAGATGGTTCTCTAAGCCAGGCTCTTGTGTCAAGACTGGATCTCGGAAAGAAGGGAAAATGGGAGGATATGCTAAAGGGTATTTTGGATGTGAGAGATCTTGATGACCCAAGTAAGTTTTGGCCACTGCTTGTCTGATACACAAGTGCATACACACAAAAACAACATTTGTATATGTACCTGACCCACCAGAAGACTTACTAACAAGCCCTTCATAGTTGGTCAGATCCAGATGAAGACAAAACTCGATGATGACCTCATCATGGAACGTGTCTCATGCCCCATCGGCGTCCTTCTCATCATCTTTGAAGCCCGCCCTGAAGTCATTGCCAATATTGCCTCTCTAGCCATCAAGTCCGGAAACGCTGCTATCCTCAAAGGTATCTATCTATCTGACACGGATTCCCTTACACTTGATACATGAAAATATCTTGAAACATCCACTTACACATACTCAGGAGGCAAGGAGTCTACCGAGTCGTTCGTCGCCATCTCAAAGGTCATCTCTTCCGCCCTCGAGTCAACTCAGGTCCCCAATTCAGCCATCCAACTCGTGACAACCCGCGATGTCATTGCTCAGCTTCTCGCCCAGGATCGTCATATCGATCTTGTCATCCCCCGCGGCTCCAATGACCTTGTTCGATATATTAAAGAGTCAACCAAGATCCCCGTTCTCGGCCACGCAGACGGCATCTGCCACATCTACCTCGCAGACTCTGCTGATGCCCACAAGGCCGTCACCGCTATCGTTGATTCCAAGACCAGCTATCCTGCCGCCTGCAATGCCGTAGAGACTCTCATCGTCCAGGACTCAGCATTGTCGACCGTCTTCCCCACTGTTGCCTCCGCACTTGCTGCCAAGGGTGTCACTCTGCGCTGCGACGAACCCAGCAAAGCTGCTATTGCATCTCTCAACCTCAACGTCCAAGACGTCACCCCTGAGGATTATGACACGGAGCACCTGTCCCTCACCATCGGCATCAAGACCGTCCCCTCTCTTGACGAGGCCATCTCGCACATCAATACCCACGGCTCTCATCACACTGACTCCATCATGACCTCCAACGCTGCCGACGCTGAGCGCTTCATGAATGAGGTCGACTCAGCCGGCGTCTACTGGAACGCCGCCACCCGTCTCGCCGATGGTATGCGTTATGGCTTCGGAACAGAGGTGGGAATCAGCACCAACAAGATTCATGCCCGCGGGCCAGTTGGTCTCGAAGGTTTGACCATTTACAAATATAAGATCCGTGGCGATTACCAGGCCACAGCCGATTATGGAGACGGAGAGGGTAAGCGACCCTGGAAGCACGAGAAGTTGGCTTTGTAGGCAAATACAAGTGAATGAATCACCGAAAATAAAGAAAAGTTGTGTTTTGATATTCTTTACACTTTACATTGAAGAACTGTTTGTTGCATTTCACACCGGCTTGATATCAAACCGCCGGAAAAACCACTACAACCACCCGGGCTCTAACTTATATATATAAAAGCTAGCCATACTCTGATGAGCTGAAATAATACCAGAGTCCTTTTTTTCTTTTTCCTTTTTGAACCATTCCAGGCATCCCGAAGCACCTACACCCACACTCATCCCTTGTCGTCATCGTCATCATCATTATTATCCAGGTTTGAGTTACTCGCTAATCTCGTACTGCTTAATCATCTCAGCGAGCTTGTTGCCCTCAGACTTGAAATCCAAGAGCGCCGCGCTCATGACTTGATATCGTATCCTGGTCAAGAGTTAGTGAATCCATCCGGATAGCCATACATGGACAGGGGAAATCTTACCTCTGAGACTCGCCAAAGTTGTCCATCTTTGCTCGACAACGGAACGTGAGTTTCTTGCAGTTGGCCTCCTCGAAGGCAGCCGTGAATTTGGTGTCGTCGTTCTCCTTCAGATCCATCAGCTCGTTGGCGTCACGACCCATAATGATGCGGCCAGTATCGTCAAAGCAACTTAGCCACTGATGGCTGGTATGATCGGCCACGTTCAACGCTAGGATGTAGCGATACTCGGGCTTCTCGTGAGATACGTTGCACTTCTCACAGTGCCACGTGCCATCACCCATGGCCGTCACCTTCTTGTTGCAGCCTTGAGTTGAGCAAGCAGGGTAACAGAAGTTCTCTTGTTTGATGAAGACGATGGTAGCCTTGATGGTATAGTAGGCTTGATCGTCCATGCCCAAGTTCTCGTCCTTGACCTGTGAAATAGTCTTGACATCCTCCTTTCGGCCAGTGGCGTTGCTCATGCTAGACATGTTTTGGTGCGTAGCGAAGGTATCTGTTCGACCAGTCGAGTCGTACCAGCCCTTGAGTCTGTGAGCATCGGGAATGTCAGGATTCACGGTCATGGTACCCGATGATAGCAGACTAAGGCTCTTTCCGTTAAAATCAGACACCTTTGTGCCTTTGAAGGCGACGACGGACTCGGTAGGGGCTTCGAACGAGCTGGCCGTCTTTCCCCAGACCGTGACTCGCACAGAGTAGCCTGTATCGTCCACCAAAGTGAGTTCTCGCTTTTGAAAGGGCCGACCGTCCTTCTTTGAGACAATTTCAGAAATCTCGCCAACCTCCTTCAACACACCAATGACATCAACAGTGTTGTCCTTCTCAACACTCTGAAGCTCCTGGATGGAGCAGAAGTTGAACCGTACCTGAGGCACGTTTGCTTGATCTTCAGCCTTCTCAATGACGGTATCGCGCTCAAAAGTGAGCTCATAGTCGTTGGGGAGGTTGGAGAACTGCTTCTTGGCCAGAGATACTCGGCAGGGTGTGGAGATGTAGTATACGGAACCCTCCTGTAGACGATCGTAGAAAGCATCACACTGCTCGTTGAAACCAGTAGCCTTGATCTCGCCACTTTCATCTAGGAGGTTGACACTAAACAGCTTTCCCTCGCCAGTGGCCTTGTGCCACGTCTTGATATCTGACTTGGAGGTGACTCGGGCCTTGATGGTCCACTTGTGTGCAAAGGGAGACAAACCCTCAATTGGGTAGATATTGCTGCCAGCGTGCGTGGCGGCTGGTCGCGATGGCATGGATTGTTGTGGATGGTTCTGGACGGGGGTTGGCTTCTGCTCTTCCTTCTTGACGCCGTAGAAGTCGCCACCAGCGATGGTTGTTTCCTGTGCAGGCGCTTTGATGGAGTCGACCGCAACCGGTTCGCCGATCTTCTCTTGAATGCCGAGGGAGTCGATAACTTCGAGATCGAGGATGACGAGAATGCTGAGGGCTGTCAGTATCTACATCCCTAGGCAGAAATGACGGGGTGTCAACTTACTTCTTTCCCTTTAGGTTGTTGGGAGTGTACTGCTTGATCCGACAGAAGCATCCTCGCTGTAGTTTTCCATCGTGAACGACATGGTTTGCCTGGGTGGCGAGCATGGTCTGGACGTAATGGCGGCCATCGCTCATGACGAGACGATATCGATCTCCTCCTTGGGCTGAAGGAGCCATCTGCTTGACCTGAAGACATTGCATGACAGGGACTGGAAATAGTTTGGCGGCCTTGTCTGGATCTCCAAAGATGGCCCTGGTAACCGTTGATTAGAACTTGCAAAGAGGCAATGCGTGAAGAGGAACGAGTGAAGGAATACTTACTCTAGGACGCCCTGTGATAGAGCCGAGCTGGCAGTCATGTTGGATATGTGGAGCGTCGAGTGTTTTGTTTTTGTTGTAGTTATTACTCAGTTTGGTGGAGTGCGTCGAGTGTTTTGAATTTCGAGTTCGAGTTGTATGATGAGGTGAGGGAAACAGGTGAATGAACGATGCACCGACGATGGAAAAGTAATTGCTGCCTACGACGCGTCGACCGCGTTGAGTGGAACACGGTGTGGCAAGGGCTAAACGGATGGCGGGGTGATTGCTTACCTAACCTTTATTAGGGGTAGCAGGTAGCAGGTAGCATGTACTGTATGTACAACAAAATCTACCAAATCCCCACCGACATTCAGCTGTGTGCATCACTTGATAAAGGCGTTTTATAGGTAGGTATGCAGTTGTAAAAGATAGCTTCGATCGACAAAGTTGATAGATTATTTGATACGTCGACTTGTCTCCGGGCTCACAGGTTAATCGTACATGGACAACATCGTGTTCCATTCTGATACAGTATCATAAAAAACACATACATATATATATATATATATATATACTATGCTGACTTTCACCTCACAACCCCATTGCATACCTGCCTAGAGTTACCCCTCCAACATGACGTTTGACCACCAAGCCCACTGCCCGCACGTGTAAGCCTGTGTAAACCCACTGAAGCTCCAACCGCCCTGCATTTAGAACGTCGTCTTGTAAACTCCCCAGCGACATACCTGTACAAGGGATAAACCATAACTAATTCTAGTTCGCATATACCTCACATCTATCGCTTACTGTACTCGGAACCCTTGTCGCAATCATGGCCGACGCCGATAATGCTACGCGCGCTCCTGAGAGTGATGCTCAGGAATCCAGCACCTCAACCCATCCTCCTGAGCCTCATGTCGTGGGCGAGCACTGCGTCACAGACAGACCTACACGTAGGATAAATGAGCTTGAACATTCTCTTTCATGTTTTCGCTAATAAATAAGCTCAGCTGCTGGCCAGGCTTCTACTGGAGAAATCATCAAGCTTAATGACATTGACGTAAGCTAACCTGGCACAAGCATGACCATCCATCCCCCAAGCTAATCATGATCATGATCGCCAGGTCTACATTTCTAAACCCGCCGACTTCCCTCACGCCCCAGCCCGGCTTCTACTCCTCCTCACTGGTGGAACCGGTATTAAATCCACCAACAACCAGATTCAGGCCGACAAGTTCTCCGAGAATGGATACCTAGTCCTCATGCCTGACCTCTTTGGCGGCGGCACAGCTCCCGGCTCCCAGGCCATCAGCGATGACTCAACCTCGGTTCTCGAACAGATCAAGCTCAAAGCTGTCGAGGTCACAAAGTCTTTCCTCATCGATATGTGGCTAGCTCGCGTTACGGAGGACAAGGTCATGCCTATCCTCCACAAAGTTCTCGATGCCGCGCGCGAGCAGTACTCGGACACCATCAAGCAGGGCGGTGGAGTCTATGCCGCCGGGTATTGTGTTGGTGCTAGATTTGTGCTCTTGCTTGCCAAGAAGACACAGACTACTGGGAAGGACGCGGAAGCGGGCGAGGTCAGAACCGGTCCTTTCATCAAGGCCGGTGCATTGGCCCACGCTGCGTCAGTGACACCCGATGACTTCAAGGATATCAGCGCCCCTCTGAGCTTGGTGTGCGTTGAAAACGATCCTCTATTCCCGGATGATGTGAGAATAGCAGGCGAGGATATCTTGTCGGATGCGAACGTGGAACATGAGGTGCAGGTTTATCCTGGAGTACCACATGGTAAGATTCCTCTGCCGTGTAAATGAATCAGAGCTAATACGATGTAGGATTCGCTGTTGTTGGCGCATACAAAGACTCATCAATTCAAGATGCGCAAACAACTGCATATGAGCAGATGCTCAACTGGCTTCAATCGCACTGAGGATAGACATCAAGACATGGATTTGGACAGATTGCAGACGATAGCGATAGCGGTAGCAAGAGATTTCTTCTTTCTTTGATCCCTAATATGAGATGCTCAAGAAATGGTACACACAATCTTGCCCAGATTCTTGGCCTCTTCCATGTGCTTGTGTGCCTCCTGGATATCCTCCCATGGCAGGACCTTATCTACAAAGATCTTGAGCTTCTTGGACTCGAAATCGGGCAGGTACTCTTCAAGTCGATCACGCAGCTTTCCCTGGTATATCTCGTCACGACTCCTCAGCGTGCTGCCCTCGATCCGGAGACGCTTGTACAGGATCTGCGAAATATCAGCTTCGGGTACCTTGGCGCCGCCCAGAGTGCCGAGCAGGACGATTCTGCCGTCTCGAGCGGCGGCATCCTGGTTCTGCTGGAAGTAAGACCCTCCCACAAAGTCGACAATGAAGTCCACGCCCTTGCCGTCAGTGTGCTTCTTGATTTCCTCCGCCCAGTCCTGTGTCTTGTAGTTGAAAGCGGCAGTTGCGCCGAGTTCGTTGGTGACGAAGTCGCACTTTTCCTGCGTACCCGCCGTAGCATATACTTGGCTGGCATCGGCAATGCGCGAGAGCTGGATGCCAGCGATAGACACGCCTGAAGCACCCGCATGCCAAAGGATAGACTTGCCCTTTGCGAATTCCAGAACAAGGTGCAGGGCCTGTGTTGCCGTGATCCAGGTCTCGGGGATACCGGCCGCGGTGACCCAATCGATCGAGGCGGGTTTGTGAAGCAGCATACGCGTGCTGACGGCGATGTACTCAGCGTAGGCACCACCGTAGGCAAGACCAAAGACCTCGTCACCCTCCTTAAAGCCACTTTTATTGCCAGGTCCGAACGATTCGATCACGCCGCTGAACTCGACGCCGAGAGTCTTGGGAGCCTGGGGAGGCAGAGGATAGAAGCCACGACGTTGGATAATGTCCATACGGTTGATGCCAAAGGCCTTCACTCGGACGAGAGCCTGGCATTCTCTAGGCTGGGGCTTTTCTGTTTTATCTTTGATGAAGAGGGCATCTCGTTCGCCTTTGCCGCCCTTGATATCTGTGTTCGTTGGGTTAGATTAGATTAAATTTCGTTCACATGTGGGTGGGGTTGAATGTTTGGGTTGTTGTACCGACAGCTCTCATATAGTTGGACATAGTGACTGATTATCGACGTGAGAAGTTTGACGATTGTAGCGAGTTCAGCTTGAGGCAGGTGTAGCAATCAATATTTATCCAGCAAGTATGGCAGCTTCTCTGTTCTTCTATGGATCTGTTCTTTTGTGGTCTTTTTGGCGACAATGCAATAATGTTGTAATGAAGCCGATGACGTATATTAGTAATCTGTTTACCATCAATTCACTAAGCATAATGTCGTCAGTCCTGTTCCGCGTCTTTGCCGACCAGAACGGTACGGTCGGCTCATCAGGATGGGCGACGAATGAAGCCCGTCATGTATTCTGGAGAAAGTGCTATCCATCAACGGAATATCAATTGGTAGATGTATTTAGTTGGGGATAAATACATTTCTCGCTGTAGCAAAAGGTGGAATGTTGTTCAACGGCAATGTATGCTGATAGAGGTAGGAACAGTAACACTGCTCGAACATCGACAACCAATGGTAAAGTGCATTTCTAGCAATAATCAGACCAGATTGACAGTGCAATATCCAGACAACTGGTGTTTGTCGTGGAAACGAGTTTGAATTAGAAAAGAAGGGCAACATTGGCAAGAAATGTCGTGCTTTGTCCTTCCTTTCCTCAACCTATCTTGCCTTAGTCTTCACTGCTTGCTTGAGTACTAGTCAGAACTGTATCAACGAGCATCTTTGTCATGCACGACCCAAGACTCTTCGAGGTCACGTCGGGTTCGAGAAAGGAGTTATCTCAGAACAAGGTACCTAGAGCACAGAGCACGGTCATAGTCGTATGTACATAGGTTTCGGCACCAGTTCCGCTGCGAGGAACGATAGCTCCAAGATCCCCAAGGTCTAGACCCCAAATGACAGATCGGGGGGAGAGAAAGAAAGGTCAGCAAGCAGAAAAGGACTACACTCCCCCAGATACCCTCTCCCCCCAATCGAACCATGAACCGGGTGCTGGTACCCTGAACGAATCAGAGCATTTGCGATTACATGCTACAAATTCCTAGAAAGCTGGAAACCAAGAGTTGTGGCTTTTCGCTTCGACGGTGGTTAATTTGATCATGTTGAATATTTTGTCAGGCCACTCAGGAGAAGGTTGATTATCAACTCGCCCTCCTGAATGGCCCCCCTTGCCAGAATGCTCGATCAGAGATGACCTGCAAATTAGCCACAACCAAAACTGACAAGGCTTTCCTATCTCTCTTGGGTTCACGGCTCAGGATCCCGATACCGTCCTTTGAGAATAGTTTACGCGCTGGCGCAGCCATGAAATTAGTGATACTGGACAACTTGCCATAGAGCTCAGGCGCCAATTCCGAGAAGAATGCCATGCGCCTTGTCAGGCTAGATGCCATGTATTATTGACGGACCGCCGTTGGCTTCACCGACGGACAACCAGCTAAGGCGAAGCGACTCAAGAGCCTCCACGTCTGTGTCGGGCTCCATAAGCCATAAAAGGGGTCCATGCACGACTAAACCTCTTTTCCCGACTCGGTCCAAAGTCAATAGATGGGAGGGTGCACTCCTGCCAAGATGTCGGTCAAGAACAGCAGCTTGCCCTTCCAATTTTGTCAGTGCAAGCCTGTCTGTGCATGATCAGTCATCTGCTGCACAACGCAAGGGTCCCTTGGAGCAACCCCAAATTAAACCGTAGAAGACGTCTGACGGAAAGAGAGAAGAAGGCAAAGCAGATGTAAGAGACCATATCAGAAGCATTGTCAGAACATGGAGTAGTCTCAAAGTCAGGGCCAGTGGTGGAAATTAAATCCGAAAGCTCAGCTGGATTGTTGTAAGAAAAAATACGGCAGACTAATCACCAAGACACCAAGCGGCAAACAAGTCGGACCAGTGAAGTAGGCGTCGATTTCGGGCTCGGCCACGTTTACTGTAGATCTTGACCGAACAGATGAAAGGGCACTGTCAATGATTGACTTGGCAATAGAAAGCTATACATGACTGACCACGATGTGTGTTCAACTACGATTAGTGGAGTGGGGGCACGAAAGGGATAAAGAATGGCCTCAGCGGGAGCAAACCTCAGAATGGAAGTTCGGCCAAGGTCGGCGTTCCTCGAACCAAATCTCATCGACCGATAGAATCTGACTAAGACCTGATTCTGGTCAGAGATCATCTCCAGCCCTTCTCGACCTCCTCGATCAGTGATGCCATAACCAAGTCAATTTCGTCTGGAGAATAACATGGTGCATAAAGAGTACTGCATCGCTAGCGAGTGGAGAGTCTCTTCTGATAGCACAGACTGAACTCGCCTCGTCTCTCCCGAAAGAGGCAGTCAAAAGCTTGTCGGTGGCCAGCGGCGTCCGACCCCAGCATACAAGCTAGTGATCTTGTTCTGACAGTGTTATTGTGGGTAGAAATCGAGATAGGAGGGGCAGGGGCTTACCAGGATCGGCCTCGCTGCAGGCGAAGAAGGATGTCGAACCTGGACAAAAGATTGTCAAGATGGAAAGGCCGTAGAGGCTCTCGGTCGTTCGTTGTTCAAGTCTCGTTAGAAGTGCACCAAAGAGCCTCAGCTATGCACAGGATCCAGACACTTTAGCATTATGACCAAGGCAGCGTGATGGCGGTCAAGACGAACAAACGCTCCAACAGGGAGACGATAACTCAAAATGGCCAGGAATGGAGACCATACGAGGTCCGAAAACAGGACCTAGCCAAAATTGATGCTCTTCCGGTACGAGGTTGCCGATGTCGTTTCGCCTATGCAGTTGACAGGCAGTCAACACCCTTTGGTGGAGATTTGTGGTCGCGATGAACAACCAGGACCGGAAGTGAGGAATCACCCATGAGTAGACGAATCTATAAAAGGTTAAGTTATAGCCTAAGGTGTGCTATCACCAACAAGAGTGCAAGCAGCCAAATTTGCTGATAATACATAGTGGTAGTAGGGGTTAGTGCAAGTACATATGGAGGTCGTCTAGAAAGTGGGTAAGGGGGAAATTACGAGAGCGCAAAAGTGCAGGGTGGATGAAGGGTCTTGTCACCCACCGAGTTATTGCGGGGGTTCTGCCATGGGTGAGCAGTACGGTATTGTATTGTACTGTACAGTACAGAGAGTATCGGTTGCTGAACCCGAACAGGCCAACGAACGAGACTGCTCAAGGTAATGAATGCAGAAGAGAAACAAGGCTCTAGAATTCAGGGGGTCCCCCCCATGTATGCTTCTGTGGCAGAATTGTAGCATAGCATGAGTGGTTCAAGGGTGAATGTAACGTCAAATTTTCTCTTTTCTAACCTCATCTATTGTCGTGCGCAGTTCCGCCGAGATGAGCAGGGGCACAGCAACGGAGATAAGGGGAAATATCATGGATCAGTGAATGAAACACTTGGTAGGAAGATAAGGATGTCACCTGCCCGATGAGTCGTTGTGTTTCTTGCTGTGCTCTGTACCATTGTCTTGAGACTGACTACTATCAATCTCAAATCAAAAGGATCAACCTCCTTTAAAAATCATTGTGCCGCTAGTGGTTCATGGTAAATTACGCTTTACCGACAATCTGGCGATAGCGGCAGGCGTCCAAGCCAAGCTTCCACTTGAAGGCCGGGAGAACCAGGGGTTGAATGGTGATGGTGGCGGACTAATTTGACCAAGGTTTTCGTTTCTTCTTTTTTTTCTCACTCTCCCCCTTCTTCCCCCCCGTAACGAGGGCCCTGTCGATATGTAATTAGAGGAAGAGCTCATTATTCATGACCTGTTTGCAGCAGACGAGCCAATAGGATCTAGGCGAAAGGCTCGATGACTCGGAGTACCGTTTCTGGATTTTCGGCATTGAATTTCGTTTTTGGATGGTCATCTGCTGTCAGGTCAGTTCATCCCGTCTCATCTGGGAGAAAGTGTGCAACTATCCCCGTCCCAGTTGACAATTCAAGGAGTCATCCCAAAGCTCGTATTGTTCTGGTGAGGTGACATTTAGCGATCCAGCATCGCATCAGAGGGGCGACTATGCCGTGGCAATTGTACGGTGAATCTATGACTGTCATGCTTAGGTAGTGCAGGGTCTAAGCTGGGTGGGTGAGCTGGCCAGCTATGCGAGTCGCCAGTGTTGATTTGTTCCCGTCGTAGCAGGGCAGGCACCCAATCGCGGTTGCGTAAAAGCACAAAAAGTGAAGGTGCCAGGCACACCATTGCGGGAGGACAAGTTGTTCCTGCATTAGTGCATAGTTTATGCCTGGCCGGGATGCATTGCTAGCCTGGCACTACGCTCAGCCATGTACAGTTACATCAGCATTGCATAAAGAATTATGCAAGCGCGGCTGCACCTGAAAGATTATTCGCCAGTCACTCATCCATCCAAATCATCACTCATTTCCCTCGTCGCCAATGTCCATAGAGATCGACAACTACGCGCAATCACTTAATTTAGCCATGTGATGAGACTTTACCTACCAAATGAGCTTACACAAGTAGATCAAGGATAGGCGGATCTCAGTGACAATTTCCTTGATAAATCTGTTTATTGTTCCATTTATTAAACACGTCAATCATAGATTGCTCTGGTCCAGAAATAGCATACTCCATGGATACGCTCTCGCCGCACCGTCTTCCTGACCATATTGCAACGCATATCGCCACTACGGCGGATGCTCATTCGTATTGTAGACAATGCATGGCAAGAGGCAATGCATGGTTGGCATGGGCCCCGTTGCCGGCTAGTTAATGCTTGGTTGTAATAGGCTTGTCGATTGCCTTTTCTTCATTGTTTCGTTAATCATGCTTGGATTGAAGGTTGGTATTCTAACAGCTGGCGTAACTCATCCTTCTTGTTCTAGTGACTTGATAATAAACGGACCTGCGATGACCGTGCTTTGGCTTGCAATTTCCTATATACTTTACCGATGGATGTCTTTTTAATACCTAAAAAGTGAAACGATAAACAAATAAACAAATATCGCATAAACAATATAAACAACATCAACAAGCAACAGCGACGGCAACAGGCCTAATGTCTTTACCGCAAATTAGTTCCTTCTCGACTTTCAAGCGGAGTACGGCTCGATCATGCGCTTTGGCCAATGGTGTTCGTACAATATGGGGAGCTAATTTTACTTTTATTTTCTCGCCTCAAGTTTTTCCTGCCTTCGAATTGGAGAACAAGTCTCCAGATGATTAAAGGGGGTATGTGCAATTCTCCATTCAAGCTATCTATTCGTCATACCCCTGTCTTTCCTTTTTTTTTACTATCCCTTTTCTATTCCAAACTCTTGCTATACTTCTCTTGTTCTTCTTCATCTCCATTATCCATGCACCATCTGGTCTGGTCCTCTTCTATTCCCCTGTGTTGTGCCCCAGCTGGTCCTGGTTTTGGTTCTTATCGGAGAGCACAGGACATGCTACAGTACTGTACAGTACAGTTATTGGGGATCCTGGTATCCACTTTTGTGGATTTAATACAACCAGACGAGCTATTGCACTTTTGTTCCATGCCTCATTAATTGCTGTTTTGCTGGATGAAGTAGTTTTTTTAAGTCCCGATGCTCCTATACCAATAGCTTAGAACCATTAAGTTATTGACGGATACAAACTGCACTTTACTGGTTCGATGTCCTCCTGTTTTATAATGTCGTAAAATTCTGCCATGTCTCAAATGTGTTGAAAGTCCTTGAAACGACAGTTGTAAACATGTTTTGTATGTATTTGTAAAGCACCTCGCGGAGTGTAACAACATCGTCGAATAATAATACACATGATGAATTCCTCCTTCTATTCTGGTCTTCATCTCCCCGTCCTTATTCCCCTTGCTGTCACAACCAATATCCCGTTCCCTGCAATAACTGTAATGATTGGGGAATGCCGTATCTCGACCCATCCGGCTCTTGCTACTCCATAATCTCCTGGCATGTCTCCTGGACCTTTTCCCCCACTGGACTCACAGTGAACCGCAAACCAACCCATGGTTCTTTCTCTCCCTTCCATTCTCAAAGACCCATGTCAGAGGTGGACTAACCGAAATGGTCAACCCTCCACGAGGACAATATTTCCACGAGAGAGAAATGGTAAGAAAGGAAAGGCATAGTCGTTGAAAATGAATGCCCTCCTTTTGCTCTATTCAGAACCTGACTTGAGTTGGTAAATGAAAAAGACCAGGCTCCACCCATCCACTACGATGCACACCACCCACGCCTACACACACACACACACACCCCTATCGTACCCCTGTCAATATCCCATCAACGGCCGACCCTCGACTCTACTCCTATCCTTAGTCCAATCTCTCTCTCCTTGGACCCCAGTCTCTGCACATCGTCTGTTCGGTATAAAGCTCGAGTCTCTCCAGACATTCAGGGCTTCTTTCTCTTCCTTCCTTCCTCACCCACACATTCGCTACCAAACAATTACCCTGACTTTTAGTCAATTTCATTCGTTAAAACATTAACCAAACTCCCAAAACCTCAATACCCAACTTTCGAGTTACTTTAATTTCTCCCCCCAAACCACCAAATCAGTCAAAATGAAGTTCGCTGCTGCCCTCGCTGTTGCCGCCGCCGCTGGCGTCTCTGCCCACGCCAAGGGCAACGTCACCTACACCACTGAGGTCGTTGAGGTCTACACTACCTACTGCCCTGAGCCTACTGAGATCACCCACGGCGGCAAGACCTACACCATCACTGAGGCCACCACCCTGACCATCACTGACTGCCCTTGCACCATCACCAAGCCCGTCATCACCTCCTCCGCTGTCGTCTGCCACGACTGGTAAGTTTTCAATTGTCAGAACCAGACTATCTGAATGTAGACTAACTTTATCCTCAGCCCCGTTTCCGCTCCTACCCACGCTGCTGGAAACTCTACCCTCGTCCCCGTTGTCCCTACTGGCAAGCCCGTTGAGCCTACCAAGCCCGGCTCCGGCCCCGTTGCCACCCCCACCGCTGGCGAGGTCGTCCCCACTGCTGGTGCCGGCAAGGTCGCTGCCCTCTCCGGTGCCGGTCTCGCTGGTCTCGTCGGTCTCGCTGCCTTCCTGTAAATCGTCAACTAGCGCGCCTCGCCGCCCACGTCCTACCAATGGTTTCCTATGTGCGGTAATATCTAATCTACGTGGTAGCCTACTTCAGTCTCGGCTGGTTTAGTGCTTTGTGGGAGAGTTAGTTTCATGGTTTATTTTATTCAATCTATTGAATTCAGGATGCAAGCGATCTTTTTCACTCGGGGAATGTATAGACTTCTTTTTTTACTTGGGATACGAACATACGACAACGGAGAACCGGCATACTTCTGCACTGCTCCATGGAGTCTTTATCTAATGATGGCCACGCTTTGCAGGGTTGAGACATTCTTGTATTTGACTTTGTCTCGGTGTTCGGAGGGAACTCGCATATAATTCTGTGCGGTCTTTTTCGAGGGCTGGGAATATAATGTGTTTTAATGCTCTTAGAGCATTCAATGGGACGATTTTTACTTTACCTCTGGATCTTGTTACAAAAATCGTCCTTTTACAACTTCAAGAGACGCACTATATACCTACCTGTTGAGAAATTCCGTCACTCCCCCCCAACGCTTTTGTTTCTTCACATATCTGGAGGAAGTCCTCGTTGGTCCTCTCGTCGGTCTACTTCGACAAGCGGTCAACTTGGATATCATCCTCCTGCTGGGCGTGTTTATGGTCTCTTGTCAAGTCGATCAAACAATGTTTTTGCGAGCCTCGGGAAGTTTTTTTGTACTTTAGTGAAGGCAAAGCAAGCGTTGCTGAGAGGCCAGTTTTGGTCCGGCGTTCTTAGAACCCTTTCTCCTGTTCTCTTGTGACTTCGAATGTGAATGCAGCGATGGAATGCGGCTGAATAATGCTGCCTGCCATAAGACAAGTTGACTTGAGACAAGCCGCCAGAAGGAACGTCATTCCCATTTGTCTCAACTGTCAACCCGAATTTTGGGTACCCATTGGAATGCTATCCACGGTAATTTCGGCATTGTGTATCAGTTGGTCTCGGTGTATGAGTCGTTTGTCTTTCCTCCATGGAATTCTTTCAAAACGTCACTCTAGTTCGCTTGGCCCTTTCTGTCTGTCAACATCCACTCTACTGCGGCATGAAGTCCTGTGATCAAGTGCCGAGACCTCCTGTCTAGAAAAACGGATTTATTTAGAGTGCAACTCATCATCAGGTAAGACAGTTTGACTCTGACAGCCACTCCCGCCGATGTATTGCATTTGGGGATGAGTATGATACAGTGGTCTAATTTCGATTGGCCATGTTGGATCAATGTTCCCCTTCTTCCAAGGAAGTATCTTGATTTCCAAATTCTAGATGGTATAATTGAGGAATAGAAGGTTTTCTTTCTTATATTTCTTATGTGCTACCCTGCAATACCTTTGAGCCCTGCTTAAACCACTGTGGGCTGATGATACAGCTTGTCAATGATCATGCACCGTTTAGGTATGGCAACTGGGAGTTCACTATTTGAACCCGTGAATTGGTGTCTAGCTATTTTAAAAGGATCGGTGATCAAGCCTCCGAATGAGGAGGCATTGCAATGCTATATATTCCGTCACTCGGTGATCCTTTTCTTCGAGAAAACCTGTCAATGCACCCTTGGAAACCAGAAACCTACCCTGCTCTCCATGTAATAAGCAACTGAAACTGATAGCCTTATTGAAAATATCATGTTGGGTCAATTGATGGCGAGACTGAAGCAGATTACACCGCCAAATTATTCTCATCATGTGAATTGAAGGAGCCGAACCATTCATTGCCAGCAAACATGAGCCAACTCTATGACCATCTCAGAAATACCAGGTGCAGTAGAAAATCACGACTCCTCATCCTATTTTATTGCCGGATTTCAGGCTCTGCATCCCTTCGGTAAACATCAACGCCTCCGGACAAAGGGTGAACGGAACTTAAAGTGGCTTGCCAAAATGGGAAAGATGGAATGCGGGGGGAAACTGCCCCGCGACCCCAGACGATGACCCCATAGGCTGGTTGAGCTTCCAAGATAGCACTTGCCTTGTATTTCCTGCCTGTTTGACCTGTTCGCAAAGTCAGCCATAGCCGTGGTAGCGAACAGGATGGAGCTTCCTTGCCAAGAGTAATCACACAGCTTTAGGCCGAACATGTTTGGAGGGGAAGCAAAACAAAGGGAAAGGGCGTTGGACGTCAATCCTCTGCTCCTACAGGTCTTGACTCAGCCGAACCTTCGACCACCTCGAACAATTTGAACATCTTGCAAACTGCTGCTCATATTTTGGCTTCTACACTTATCTCAAATTTTCACCTTGCTGCTCATTTGCAACATCCATCAGAACCGCAGCCGAACTTACAGCTCAGCTCAGCTGCGATTAACCAGTCGTCACTCTAGCTTTCCGTTGATCCACGAACTCAAGTCCCTTGAGCCTAACTTCCAGCTAACGGTATTGAAGCCGAGAAACCCCGTAGCCGTCCATACTTAGAACCAGAGTGTCTTCAGGTCACTCTGGTATACGGTGATGCCATGGAAGTCGAGACAAGCCATCCAGAGAGTCTTGGCTCTAGCATGCTCGCGTAGAAGCCTACCACATCTTCGTAGAGTACGACTCAGTTCTGGCTCTCTTGGTCGCTCACCACAACTAGTCTCCTCACTCTTGCTCCAGCCTACAGCCCCTCCAAATACTCGACATTACGCGTCTCAAGCTCCTCAAGACCTACAGAAAGAAGGGCGAGGTCAAGACGCAGCACAAATACCAACCATGTCTGATGAGACCCATCATGTACAGGATGAGGTGCTCAAGCACAGTCTCGAGAATCCCAACGATTTCTGGCGTCACCAAGCTGAACACCTCTACTGGCACAAGCCCTTCTCATCCACCATCCAAATGACCCAGAAGACATTAAAGAATGGAATCACTCATGACAGTTGGGAATGGTTCCCCGACGGGGAGATCTCAACTTGCTATAACTGTGTCGACCGCCACGTTCTTGACGGTCATGGTGATTCTCCAGCCGTCTTTTTTGATAGCCCTGTGACCAAAACCAAGGAAAAGTATACATATCGTCAGCTTCTCCAAGAGGTTGAAATACTTGCCGGAGTTCTGAGGGAACAAGGAATCAAGAAGGGAGATGTTGTCATGCTATACAGTGAGTCATGATTTCACATCCTTGTCTTGCCAGGACTAAATACTTAAACCTTCTTAGTGCCCATGATACCATCCGCTTTGATAGGTATTCTTGCTATTAATCGACTTGGCGCCATTCATTCCATCGTCTTTGGGGGCTTTGCTCCTAATGCCCTAGCCCAGCGTATCGACGCTTGTAAGCCTGTCACTATTTTGACAGCTTCATGCGGCATCGACGGTAACAAACCACCCATCGCGTATCGACCCCTGATCGAAGAAGCTATGCGACTGGCTACACACAAACCAGAAAAGGTTTTGATCTGGCAGAGAGAACAACTTCCATGGCATCATGATGAACGTTCACCAAATCAGTTGGACTGGCAAGGTCTTATTGATAGTGCTCGACGTCGTGGTGTCAAAGCTGATTGTGTTCCTGTCAAGAGCACCGATCCAGTATACATCATTCACACATCCGGTACAACCGGTACTCCCAAGGGTGTGCTCCGTGATGCTGGTGGCCATGCCGTTGGTCTGCACCTGTCCATCAGCTATCTCTTCAACATCCACGGACCGGGGTGCGTCTCCTTCACTGCATCCGATATTGGCTGGGTTGTTGGGCATTCGTATATCGTCTATGGCCCGCTTCTGACAGGCGCTGCGACTGTCTTATTCGAGGGAAAGCCAACTGTGCCGGATGCTGCAAGTTTCTGGCGAGTTGCAGAGGAGTACAAAGTCAACACCATGTTCACAGCTCCTACGGCTCTGCGAGCCATCAAGCGCGATGACCCAGAAAACAAGTTGTTCAATGAAATCGGCAAACGAGGTGGCCTTAAAAGTCTCAAGGCCCTCTTCCTTGCTGGTGAACGATGCGAGCCAACCCTAATAGACACATATCAGAAGTTGCTAGAAGAGAATGCTGCTCCCAATGCACACGTCGTTGATAACTGGTGGTCTACCGAAGTCGGTTCGCCCATCACAGGCCGAGCACTTGTGCCTCATGCTGGCAAGCACCGAAAGACAGACGTTCGGGATCACCCTCCACCTCACCTCAAGCCGGGAAGCGCTGGGAAAGCTATGCCCGGCTTTGATGTCCGGGTTGTGGATGATGACGGTATCGAGGTAGAGAAGGGCTGTATGGGGAACATCGTGTTGGCTTTACCACTGGCTCCTACGGGCTTTCGCACCCTGTGGCAGGATGAAGAACGCTTCTATAAGGGGTATCTGGAAAGATTTAAGGGCCAGTGGATGGACACGGGAGACTCCGGGTGGATCGACCAGCAGGGCTACATACATGTCATGGCCCGAAGCGACGATGTGCTGAATGTGAGTGCACATCGACTGTCAAGTGGTAAATGTTCCCAATTCTCTTTTTCACGCCCATTGATGCTAACAAAAAAACAAGGATCTATTGAACAGGCTATCTCTGCACATCCCCTAATTGCAGAATCTTGTGTAATTGGTATACCGAATGATCTCAAAGGTCAACTGCCCTTCGCTTTTATCACACTCTCTGTACCCAACCACCCGACCTCGGCAGTACCAGACAAACAGCTAACGGCCGAGATCCAAAAGTTGGTTCGTGGGCAAGTCGGTGCTATTGCAACATTGGGGGGTATCATCCAGGGAGAGTCCATGATACCAAAGACGCGCTCAGGGAAGATGTTGCGACGGGTGTTACGAGACATGGTTGAGAACGCTACCCGGGGCGAGCTCGCCAAGGAAGTGGCAGTGCCGAGCACCATCGAGGATGCCTCTACTGTGGAGGTTGCGCGAGCCAAGATCAGAGAGTATTTTGAACATGTTTCGAAAGTAAAGGCAGTGACGGACGACATGGTCAAGTCGCGTTTGTAAGACGGAGAACCTTGGATATGATGAGGCTTTTGGCCAGGTTGGCCGAGATGGACATGGACGTATATAAGAACAAAAATTTGTTCTTGGAAGATATCATGGCGATTTCTCTTTGTGTTGCGCTGTTTGTTCTGGGGCCGAGTCGTTATCTTCCACATGGTTCAATGATAAATGCATTTGAAGTGTCTTATTCCCTATACACTGCTGAATTTCCTGGTAAGGTTCCCGCCTTCTGATGATTGTGACAATAAATTGTGAACTCAGCGGGATGACTTAGGAGTATAGAGCCCTCACCCCGTCAACGTCTTTCCTAGGCATGACTGGTCATCCTCACTGGAAGCTTGTGCAACATTTCCCATCACCATTATTCTCTCCCTTCACTTTCCTTCCAGCCCTCAGCCTCGCCCTGATTGTCTCCTCTTGTAACCCAAACGCTCCCCCCCGTCCCGAGTCTGGTCCCGGCCTTGCTCCTCATACGCCTCCCGTTTCCGTGGTTTGTCCTACAACCGCCGTATGAAATGGTTTCACGGGCTGACAGAACCAAGGACGGGTTTTGGGGGCTGTGGTACAGAGAGGGGGGAGGTCATCAGGTTAGTGTAGAGAGGTGGATTGGAAGGGATTGTCTTCGAGCTCTTATTGTGTGTGACGTATGGCATGATGAAGACAGCTCTGTGCAGAAGAATGGAAGGGTGGGTGAATCAAAGCTCGTATAGCCAAATGGTCGTACATGAAAACTAGCCCGTCAGTCAATTCTCGACCGTGTCCGTGAGGACATGTACTCTAATGTATCAATACATGCCTAGCCTTCCCACTCTGAGACCTCAAACCGTCAGTTCCCTTCGATTAATTAACCCCATCAACGCCATGTATGCATGCACTGTCCAGTTATCCGTGTGTTTCGGATGCAAGATGAGGCAATGGTCCAATACCACAACATCTGCCCATCATAAAAACTCTTCCGTAGAAACACCCAAGCCGAGCAGGGCGGGGGGAGATTCACCTTGATTCTCGGCGGGCAGTGTTGGAGAACAAAGTGTGCATACTGCCTTGCGCCTTGGGGGCAATTTTGACGTTGGAAAACTGGGCTTCAGGCAATCGTTTGCCATGTTTGAGGCTTTCTAATATCCTTGGCAAGCTGTGTTAGTAAAACCATGGGAGAAGCTCAAATCCAAGAGCCAATGCATCGAGGACTCGGGAGTACTTTGTGCATACCATTCGGCGTCAACATACTTGATGCCGCGACCTCCCACCTTGCGGATCTCCTTTTCCAGCTTGCTGCCCGCCAACCCGCCGCCGGCACCCGCTGAGTGACTTCCAGCTGGGCGGCCCAAGATGATGTGAGTAACTTGCCGGCGGCCTAGGTGCAGTGACATGTGGCCTCCATTTTCGGTGAGGATATGTTTGAGTTTGTGGTCGGAGATAAGGGGAAAGGTGCTTCCATTGACATAGACAACGACGCCGTCAAAAATACCCCTTGATGTAGGTTTGGAAATGTTTTCTTGGTCGTGATCTTGTCGCTGCTTTTGGTTTTGTATAGGAGATCTCTCGTTGGTCTCGATGATGTTACTGCAGTTCCCTTCATCACCTCCACTTGCCGCAAGCGATTCCTTCATCGTGCCCGGCTTGAAGAGCATGTCTTTAACGCTTCTCTGTGCGCGCTCCCTCACGGTCTGTGGTATAAGCACCTTGTGCTTTTCATCGTAATGCTCAGACCCGGCACCCCAGGTGTCACTCAGACGCTCGCCGCCAGATGAACCACCACGGAATTGGCTGTTGAGCTTACGGTTGCGAGATTGACGCCAGCCAGTACCAGGACGATTCTCGGGGCGCTGGTGGCCGGTGGAGGAGGAGTTCCATGGGTCGAAGGACGCACCGTAGGTAGGGGCGGCGGCCTTGGGTACTGGGAGCTTTGGGGGAGGCATTTCTTGGTTCAGCTTTTTTTTTCTTTCTTACCCACGTCTCTCTACCTTTGGATTTGTGTGGGGTGGAGGTTTTGCAGGATTGACGGGGTGACGTCTTTGACAGTTGAGTTCCTTTCTTTGATTCTGTGTCGGAAAGTGCTGTAGAAATAAATGATCGGTGCAACATCAGCACACTTCCAGGATTAATACGATATCGATGCCGGGGCCCTATCCATCTGTGACAGTACTGAGCTTAAGACACACAACATCTCTGATGCCTTGTTGTCTTCTTCCATCTTTGTGGGCGCTTTGACGCGTGACGGGTCAGGAATGTCACGTCCTTTGTCATTGACTCGTGCACGCTGCCCCTCCACTTGGACGCGAGGTCACATGAGCACAAGCACGATGAGGTGCAATATGGTATGGCAGGTGCAATTGAGCCATTGACTAACCGACTTAACCTGGAGGAAGGAGCATTTCATGTTCGATATCCAAGAAAAGTTGGAATCGTGACGCGATATTGTAGCTCTAGCTCACAGATTTGATTTAATCATATTTTCCTCCTTTCATAGTCCTGCATATTATCTGTGCCGAGCAAACAGACGCCAACCATTCAGTAAGGATGAACAATTATTGAAACTCATTCTTACCATCATCATTGAAGCAAGGTCCCCTTACCCTAACCTGTACCTCCAAAGTCAATCTCGAAACGATCGCACACGTCTGCCACCCCTTGTTCTGATACTCCCGATGCATGCATATGTCTGCAGTTACAGGTGATACCACATGAACAGATTTCGTGGACGAACAAGAAGAAGAAAGCATAACGTCCCTCCGTTGTTGTCGTCTGGGGGCCGAATGCAGAAAGGTTATCCTGCTGCGATCCGATATGCAACCCATACCATCATTTTGTTCATGCTGGCTGACCAGTTTGTTCACATTGTTTACTTATACAGACAACCCTTGATGCCATACATCGAAACTCAAACTTGTTATCTGATCGCTGGGTTCGTTCTACGCCAATCCTATAACTGCCCAGATGTTGTTCAATTGAACATCATGGCAGGAACCCCCAACAACTCGTCAATTTTCTCATCTCAACTTTACATTCTTGATCCCGCAATCGCCCACTCGCATCCACTATTGAAAGAAGATCATACCATGGTACGGCCAACCTCCGTCCTCCTTCCGTCCATGACCCTGCGTGATATTCCCTCGAATCCATCCATTGCCGACCCCGAACCGAGTGGATAATTCATCTCCCCCGCTCCATGTACTGTAGGATTATCTCGGGGTATCCATGACCAGAGTGGGATGAGATTCAATGGCCGCAATGACCAGTCAACCACCAGATGACATGTTATTTCTTCAAGCCTCTGCTATCCCAAGCTTGTTTCAAGTTTTTATTTCTGGAGCTTACAGTGACGACAAAAACAAGGGAATCCTCGCGCCTGTAGCTGTTAATCACTGACAAGCCCACTCTCTGTAAATCATCATTCACGCATACGTATGCGCATCATAACACCTGCAGCTCACATTCCCCGCCCCCCATCAAACATCACAAAACATTAGCAGACTCTTGTTCCTGGTTGTTTACCTTGACTACTCAAGAAATCCAAAGGAAAGAAGCGCAGATGGACTGATCGCGCATATGCATGGCTCGTCAAAACCCATTCCCCTCATGAGTACCTCTCCTGTTTCTGTTGACCACTAAGGTGCAGAACACCCAGAGGGGAAGACCCAGAGTATGAACATCGCCGCCGTAGCCCAACATATACTGCCATGCCCATGCGAGATCTATCATGAGCAGGCAGGTATCCATGGCATGGTAGGCCTGCAAATTCGGCGGTGTCCTATGCACACATGTCTCGTTGTAACCTGACATTATGAAGAGGGTGTTGCATGACTGATTACTTACCCAGGTCAACCCGCCCACATCTCAACGCCTATCCGTCGTCGTTATTATCTTGTTTGACCTAGCAGAGGGACCCCCATCCAACCATCAACAACCCACCAATCTCGGTGCTGTTGTCTATCCAAGATAACCTAGACCTTGGCATGTGTTTGGAGGAGATTGGCTGTAGCATCTACAATGCACAAGTCAAAGACAAGCATCCACCACATCCCCAACGTTGTGCTCGACTCATGATGGCGGCTGTCGTGCATGCAGTCGTCTGCGCACTCCAGAGCCCTTCTCATACATTAGCTGGCAGGTGGGTAGTCCAGCCATGTGTGCCGTCCCGTGCCATACCATGCCATACCATGGTCATCCACAACCCCCCCTCATCCCCAGTTCCCCTCCCTCTCTTTCCTCCCGTGCGTGCGTGCGTACGTACTGGCCCGGGAAGACTAATGTAGGCAGTACTGTACATGTGTGCAGCAACACCTAACTAGATCTTCGTTTATTCCTCCCTCGTATGCACCTATTTGTCAATCGTTCAACTGATATGTACAATTCACCCACAACTCAAATCCCCCGGTATATAGGATCTCCGTTTTGATGCGTTGACTTGATTCTTCCTCGTCGTCTCGGATTGTTAACCCGAAAGTGGTTTAAAACGCGAATCGAAGGGAGGCCTGATCTCCTCTCAGCAAGCCCCCCAGCCTCCGATTTTCTCCCATGTACAGCGATCAGGCCAAGTAACTGAGGTACTGTAGTAGTGGTATGGTGGTATGGTGGTATGGGTAGGTAGGCTGGTGGGCGCTGTTGAGCCGGGACCGGCTCGGGCTATACACAAACGAATCTCGTCCCTCTGCTTCCCTATCGTAGCAACAGAGATTGTTCTGTGGGATGGATCTGTTTTAGCCAATGCGGAGTACATGATGCCGCTGAGCTCCAGTGAATCGACAGGGGGGCCTGGTAGCCAAACGGAGATTCCGTTGGCCATCCCGGCACCACATTGACTGTAGTACAGTTGTACTGCAGTGTTATGTATAAGGTATCTTTCAGTTGTTTCTTCTTCTCCCTCGACCCTCTCAAGCAGGGGCACCCATGAAATGATCCTAGGTGAGCTGGCAAGGGGGATGTGGTGCTGCTTTTAGAGAGAACACTGTCAGGATTTTCTACCAGCAACCCCCATGGAAGGGCTGCACTGTACTGTGAGCAGATGAGGGTGTTGCTCTAAACACCGTGGCAGAGGGTACTGCGACATTCTGCGCTCCGAACCTCCAAATGCCTTGGTGGGGGGAGTAGCGGTGAGTATGCCACTAAACCTCACTCAGTCCTTTTGGGGACACAAGGACACCAAACGGAGAGACTGTACTCTGTAGCATGTCGAATACACAATTAGCTCGAGGAATATCTTCCGATGTCGTCGGGAATTCGATAAGCCCCGAAAGGTAAACGGTTGACATCGTTACCAGAGCATGTACATGACACAGACCAAGGAACGCACAAATCTCCATCTTGGCCTGGACTCGATCAAGCGATATGCACAGTACTCAACTGGAAGGGTGGGAAGGAACGAAAATAAGCAATGGAGCGAACTAAGCGCTGCCAGATCGCATCGTGGGGAGGGCGGACAGCGGACAATGGACAACGGGAAGTTGGTGGGCGCAAGCGGCCTTCGTGTGGGACAGGGGGATTCGCTCGCTATTCAACGTTGATGATAGAGCATTGTGTCCAGTACTCTGATGGGACTGAGAATGAGACCAAGAACCCCGGAGCTGATTCACTGTCGCCGCGGGTGAGATGCTGGATGTTGTAGCGGTACGGACACTTGTGGCAAGGGCCTCATTCTCTCATCCCAGTCTTTACTTAACGCCACACCGTGTAAAATGACGGGATAAAATCCAACGACGGCCGCTATTCCGTCGCGTCCAACCCCCTCAATATCTCATTGACCCAACACCAAACATCAGCGTCCGTCTCCACCATGACAAGTCTTTGCTTGTTACTGCTGAGCAAGAAATGCCATTGATCACCGGCTGAACTGAATCAACAAAAACTTTTTCGTGGCTGTGTGCCGCTGCCGTTCGAGATAGTCCATATGGACATGGGGTGATGAACAACGAATGCCCAGAACCCTGGTAGAACAAAATGTCCTTGAGGATTAGGCGAGGTGAAAGAGACCAGGGGGTACCGTTGGAAGAAGGCTGCATCACACTGGCCTATTTGGTCCATGCTCCTCAGTAACCATGTTTGCTGTGTGGTGGTCCTGGTCCACGGTCCCAGTAGTGGTGGTGTGGTCGAGACGTGGTGAGCTCTCATTGGACTAGTATTTTGCATCCGGCCCTGAGAACAGAGGCACCACCATGTTGAGAATGTTCAAAGTTTGAGTAATCCAACACTACGTGTGTGCTATGGTAGATTCTACGAGTCTAGATCTGGCTCGTATCAAAAGTTGCCATTCTCCCTCCAAGCTGTTCATTGCCCGTTATGCTGATATGATGTTGGCCCAATTGCCAGACAGTATGGCTCTTGAACATGTATATTGGGGGCAGATTGGCAATTGCTTGTTGAATTCGTGCCAGTAGACTGGCAAAGGCCCAAGAGGAATCCGTACACCCTCGATGAGCCATATCCATTGTGCAACCACCCTAAGCAGAAGAATAAAAAAAAGAAAAAAGAAACCCCCTCCCATAAAAAAAACTCAGCACTAGGTCACAAATTTTCATTCATTCTTGTACCATTCCCAACTCCTCCATCTGACGTCGAGAATGAACGGGTAGGTTAGCACCAGCTTCCCTCCTTCAGTCTCATCATTGGCCGATATGATTGAGCCAGCTGGCGGAACCGGTGTGCTAGCAAGTTCGAAGGCTCTAGTGCTCAGAAGAGGATAGTTCGATAGCGAACAGAGCCGATCCCTGGTTGAGCCAGGGCTGGTGAACGGCGACTAAGATGAAAAGTATATCGATGATTGGCCAAGCCCGTTGAGAATGGCTGGGTTCCCTCATTCGCCTTTTCATTTTTCATATTTTCCCCCTCTTCTCTTTCTTTCGACTACCCCGGCCGTCCACGCGTTCAGGGCAGGCCCCTGCTTGCTGTTCCCGATAGCATTGCCTTCCCCATTGGATATGTTCTAGACGTGCACTACATAGCCGCTGTGCAGGATGCAAGTGCTCAAGCCAACATGATCCGCTCGCCATCCCTGTCGGAAAGAGAGCTTACGCTACCTAAGTTCGAAAGCCAGCTGCAGGGACTTGAGGGACGTGCATCACAATCGTGAGGTAATACTCCATTCAACAGAGGGTGATTGAGGGCATCGGGGAAAAAACCGAGCGCAGCCTTCCCGGGAGCCCGCAGAAGCCATGGGCACAGAACGTCGAAATAGCGAAGAGGCAACATGCATAGCATAATTCAACCTCCGCTTCATGATACGCTCTCGCCGCAGAACTGAGGCAAGTCTAGTCTCTATAGAGGTTGAGTTGAGCGTTCTGCCTTCGACCCAACTCCAATCTTTTGAAGAACAGCCAGAGAGATGAGATGTCCAGGAAATCAAGGGGCTTCGTGACTTGACTGAACAGGTCACTGAATATCTTTCATGAAGCTCCCAAAATCTCCCGAGTCAGCTTGTTTCGACTGAAAGCAGGCACTGACAAGTGTCAAGGGCATCTCGTTCCCATTCTGTCGCTACCCTGAGATGCCCTAGGAAATTGGTTGGTCTGGACGCCTCCACTGTTGTATTTGCATGCCATAACGTTATATTCTCGGGCATTCGGGTAGATTTCATGTTTCTTGCCATGAAGCATGGCCTGTTAGATCTCGATGGTGTCATGGCGTTGACGAAAAAGCAAGCAGGAATCCCTTTGTCTGAAGCCGTCAGCCTGAGCCAGGCGGGCATATCCGATTCAAAATTGTAGGCATTCAGCCCCCCCATTCTCGTAGTGGGGCAGGACTGCGTCTCATACATTGTATGTACATAGCAAGCTCTTGTCCATCGACGTAAATGAGACAGACCTATGAGACAGGAGTGGACTAGAATTCTTGGTCGAGAAGGAATAAGAAATTGAACTGTTGCGTTGGCTAGCGATATGGACACCCAGGGACGTGGTGGACACTTTGCATCTCCAAAGTGAGACAGAGGGGGCTGGCATGACAGTTGCGAAGGACGGCCATCCTTACAAACACCTGACTCTGATGTTCACATTGACGAATGTGGCTGATGAAGTGTACTCTGTCAAAACGTGTTGATCCCAGCCATCACGGACAGGACAAGGGACAGCCAGATGTCAGGCGTTCAGCGCAATGGAAAGACTAGACGGAGCCCGCTCCCTCCATCGGGTTGAGATTGTATTGGATAACAACAAAGTCAAGGGAGTGCCGCAATTGTGTGAATGTGAGTGAGGCTGGGTGAAGTTATCCGGGGCTGCTCACACTCAGCTCGGATTTATTTCAAACTTGATGGAGTGAGGTTGATGTGAAGAGAACGCTTGATGGTCCACATAAAATACAACGGTTCATGTTTCTGAACATGCTAGCCGCCACAATCGGGGGCTTTTGGTATCAACTGTATTGCACTGTAGCCATCCTTGATAATATATGAAAGCGATTGCCATAGAAAAATGATAGACATGGGTTGAGGTCTTGGGAGTGCTTGATTCGATCAACAATGAGATGTGGATTTGGGAAGGTGGATGATTTTTTTTTATTGCGGGCTGCGGCACATATCGGGGAATACGACAAGTACTGGTACTCACTTTGAATTGGCTCAAGCAGGTCGGTGCATTGGTCGACTGGGTCGATCCCATTGACAGGCATCTATTCCACACGCCTCCTAGAATTCACTGCCATCGACTACAATTTAACCACACAGTACAGTACTCTGTATGGTGCAGCCCATCAGCAGACAACCTTTGTAGAACATGCGCGGACATGCGTGTAAGAAGAACGAGGAGGATCCTGGGAAGCGCTACCCGACAGCCTAGACTGGGCTGTAAGGTATCTTGAAAAGCCGGGCGCCTAAAAAGGCGCATTCCGAGGATACGTGCCCATTCTTGGATATGATTGCGAAGTAGAAGCAATTTTCCAGTCTTCAAAGCCTGGGTTTTACTTGCCCCGATCTCGATTGCATAGCTTTTCTTGTCGATGTCTTCAGAGGTGAGCACTAACAATAATACATCAGATGGTCTTCTAAAGTAAAGTCGATACGCCCGCTGAGGACCGAGAAGGTTTCGAACCTCAAAGACTCGATGGATCGACAAGTTGCAGCAGCCCCAATCAACGCTGTCGAACCAACTTACAGATATCATCTGTCAGGAAGACAGGAAGAAAACCTGGATATGTACACCTAGATAATGTTGTTAAGATGAGGCCAGGTCCCCTGGGTACCTGCGTTGATCTTGCGGATAACCCTGCTTAGCAGCATCGGTTAATCATTCCTGCAACTCATATGACCCATCTCGTGGTGAAGTCTAGATCAAATCGCTGGTTGGCTTGCTATTCCCTTTTTCTTTCAAAGTGCCATGACCATAGATCCTCTTAAATTGAGAACTCTCCAATTCGGTAAGGGTGAAACTCCAATCCGTGAAAGCAGGGCGTGATCAGTGAGAAGGGGGCTGGAAGGTCAGTCTCTTAAGCGCACTGCAATGCTGGTTTGTTCTCTTTTCCAACCTCTTCATTATCGACATCTGCTTGGTATGGATGGATTTGTGGTCATTGACAGAACAAGAATACAGTAGCGAGACTTTGCTGTAACAGTGGGGTGATACAAGGGTGTCTCTACCCCCATAGTGCTCACTTTAGCTCTGTAGTCTTAAATGGTGCGACGCGCTTGACTGACGTACAATGCTTGATAATCTCGATATATGCTGGCGAAGAGTTTACTGAATGTGATATCTCTTTGATCCGATGAAGCATCCAGGTCGGGTACGATCACCCGTGTATCGGCGGTTCTGAGTATTAGACAGAGGACTTGTCATCTCCCAACCAAGGACTGATATCTTGATGTTGTGTCATTTGTCATGGTTTGACTCTATCTGACGCAAGTATTAGTTAGCTCCGCTGGGTTCCGAGGGACAACAATGTAGGGAAATACATGTTGAAACGAAGGAGGTTGGACAGAAGCGACTATCTGTTGACATGTGTCGTCCAGGCTGGCCAATTCCAAGTCTGGAATTGTCACGTAGTCAGCGGCGCATGCAGGGCATAACCAAGTTTCTTTCACTATCATGTGGAATGTCCCGCCCAACTCGGGCTAATTGATCAGATTAGACACCAAGAACAAGGACCGATAGTGACGAGATGCTCATGGAGGTTTGCATGCATACTAAAAAATTATAATACGCAAAATGAATGCACGAGATTGTGTTGAACGAGGTAGAAAAATAGTCGGCGTTATTTTAGGGAGAGTTTGATGGTACCTACCTACTCATGCGGCGTGGAATATTTTAGACACATGATTCACACTTGCCTCGAGATACCCTCTCGGATCTGGTGTAAAGTTAAATAAATTGTTGGAAGGGAATTTTGGGAAGGCAACAAAGGATGGATGTATATTGTCGGCAAGTGCAAAAGAGCAGGATGGGTGGGGGGAAACCGCTAAACAATGGAAGGTGGGCTCTTCCAAGTTTTGAGTTCAAGCCTCTCATTGTCTTTCCTCCACGCTCTCTTATTGTCAAATTTGAACGCTAAACTAGCAATTTTCTTAGCCAAAGTCACCAAACTCTCGTCTCGTCATATCTCGTTGTCTTGTCGAATTTCACCTTATCGATCTGCTACTACTTAGCGAGCGGATATGCCGGGAGCTGTGCATATTGTGCCTGTCTGTGCATTAGACATGTGCATTAGGCCTTGTCAATTGACCCTGCTCGCACTTATGCATCTTGCACACCTTGCCTAAGTGCCCGCGCAATGGAGCCAATATATGTACAGGAGTGCAAATGCATGGCTGTGTCCGCCATAGTATGCTAGATGAGCGGCATGAGATGCGTCTAGTGCTTGCTAATATGTATGGATTCCTCTAAATATCGACATGAAGAAGGATTAGCATATAATGCTATTAGACCCGGGATATTCAGACCTCGAGCAGTTTCTCCCATATCTGTAATTCTCGTTCAAAGATAAACACATCACTTCACTACCTACTCTGTTCTTGCTCACCGCTTCATGGTCTACTTAGTTATCCACCAAAACGCCATCTCAGCCTAGAGTTGGGACACTGGATACATGTCCTGATTTTTGTGGCCAGACAGACGCCCCTCACATTATTTCCAACACATGACGGAGGCGGCTCGTCTGTGTCAAGATTCTCTTACGGTCGAGTCCAATATGGATTATCGAGATGTTCAAAACGCCCAAGCAAATATCCTGAACAAGTCATGGTACTTTTGGATAATTGGGTAATAGAGAAGAACAAGGACGTGCCGTGGCTGCTGAGAAAATTTCCTCGAACCCCTGGCCTTGAACGAGAGGCGTGGCTGGAATAAAGCCAGCAATAGTTGAAGGATGAAATGTTCAACAAGTGAGACTCGGAGTTTGAGATGAGCCAAGGAAATAGGAAAACAAACAAGCATTGCTCGAGGCCTTCTGCCAAAAGTACAGTACAGTATTATCCCCCGTGGTTGAGGTTTTTACCAGATATGGCAACTGGTTAACTAACTCCCGAATCTTAAGGTCCATTTTCCAACCTAGAAACTAAGTTCCTTTGTGCGCCGAAACCTCCGAAAAAAAACATGTGGGCAGTGGCCGTCGGCCTCGGGCTCAACAAAACATGATTTAACAAATCCCTCTGGTTACCTTCCCCTTCATGCCGAGTCGCGGAAGGGGATGTGAGACATGCTCCTCACAAAGTGGCTCGTCGAAACCGCCACAGCGCAAGTACGGATGGATCTAGGGCCAGGCACAAATAGCTTCCTGGACAATCAAAAGCATCGTTCGTGAGATTATCAGCAGATTAATGAGCTTGGGCTGGCTTTGATTGGCGCCTCTGCACTGTGCCCACACCACAACTCTTGCTGTACTGTATCTATCTATGGCGAGAAGACCTGCGATGTTTTGTTGCTCAGGTCCGTTGATCAAGTACAGTAAAGTGTCGTTCCGAAAAGGCCACCCATCCCAGATCAGGGAGCACCATCGACCGCTTTGCTTTGCTTTGCTCTGGTGCTGGCCCCCAACATCCCGACCATTCTCTATTGAGGCGGGGGCGAGACAATACAGTCACATCGGAGGGGTAGAAAGACCGATATGGCCCCAGAATCAGAATCACCACAAAAGATGGCCCAGGTTAACTACCACTGACTTGGCACCAGCGGGCGCCAGGCTTGTACGATTGTGCCCGAGATCCAGCGACCGGGATCTGTGAGATGCTGGTTATTCCCTCATCAAGGTACGAACAATGAACAAGGGAATCCACAGTTGGTCGAGGGTCCCTCATGAGGAGGTTGGAGAGCAGAAAGAAATGGGGCCTAAAGACAAGGGCAAAGCAAAGATGCTAATCTCAATTGCTTTTTTTTCTTGAAGGACATTGAATTGATTCGGCTTTACATGTGAGCCAGCTCAAAGTCCGTCCGTGTTCAGTCCCCTGCCGAGGTGCTGAATGAAGAAGAAAGAGACGGAGTTGCTGATCTTCTCACCGATTCATCACGTAAGATGTGTGGAGGGGTTTCCGGCCCTTGACAGCCCCATTGTTCTCATTGTCGTTCAACAGAACCCCTCTTTCCGCTATCTATCTCGAGGACCAGCCAGGTGCTCGGTAGTGTGCCGTTCGGTTCCGTTACCTGGAAGACCTTGGATACCCAAATACGAGATTGTTCTGGTTGTACGTTATGTGATGACTGATCACTGGTACGGCATTTGTTGTAGCAGCGTCCCACCAGCGCCTTACCCAAAGTTAGACGGACGGGGATAGGGATGAGGATGGAGACTTTTTACTCGGTGTCGGTATCTCTTGAGTTGAGCTAGCTGACAAGAAATTCCATTGACGCGCCGTTGATGCTAGCCAACGTCGACATGTTTCAAGAATGCTCGGAAATAATCCTAGAAGAAACTCAATCGCCATCAGCATCCACTAGTTCAACAACCTTGAGGTATTATCGATCAAGTTCAGTAGCCATCCTTCATCATGACTACCAAGCCAGTACTGTACTGTACGGTATCCTACACAATAGCTCTCTTACCTTAGTGTCCTCTACCTTGGTGCCGTTTTATTCCTTTTTTTATTCCTTATTTTCTTTTCGTTCTCCCTGTTCTTCCTTTCTTTTCGACCCATCCATCTCATCCACCCATCCATGCCTCAACACCAACCTCGGCGCCAGGTACCAAGAAGTTGTGATTCACACAGTGCTGTGCCGCAACCTTTAAGGCCTAGGGTGGAAGGAGCGCGCGAGAAGGATGAGAGGGGGGAGAGGGACGAATGGCGCGAAAAGGCAACCACAAGACACGACATGGACACGACCACGACAGCGAGCACAACACACAATACACAACGTACAGCACGACACAACACACAACACATAACACACCCATCCAACCCATTTTAGGGCCCTATGGATAGTGTACCCAGATAAAAAAAAATAGCTCCTTTCTCTTTCTCTTTGTCTTCGTTTTCTTTTCCCCTTTGCCTCCCATCGATCACAAATGATAGCTGAAATTCTCGACAGGACACTAACCTAGCGACATGATGCGGAACAGATGGATCATAACAAGGACAGCACAGTACATGAACAGAGGAGAAGAAAAGAAGAAGAAGAAAAAAAGCAACTAGGTGTGCCACATTGCAAGGGCAGCGGACACAACTTGAGAGAGAGAAAGAGGAAGGGCCTGGGATGTCTTCCGGGAGGAATGGGGAAAAGCAAAACCATCATCGAGAGCGCTGACCCCAGCCCCAAGTTTACAGCCCTAGCCCACCCGGCCCAGAGTATTCCAGTACAGGCCACAGGGCAACAGGGGCCCCAGGGTGCGCCAAATGCCCTGGCAAAGATCCCCGCCCCAGTAGCAAATCATGCTGCCAGTACTGACCGCGGGCGCCGTACCAGGGCGTGCTGGCGCCAAGTGAGTAGTGGCTGCCATGGGGAAGGAAAAACAAGACCACCAAGCATCATCGCTCCCGTCCATACATTCTACCAGGGAACAATCATCTGCTGGGTTGAAATCTGCAGCCCATTTTGGAAAAAAAAAAACAAAAAACCAACTGTACTTGGCCTTGTCTCTGGCTGTGTAATATGTGATGTACTCGTGGCCCTTGTTCCTCGAGGGATTGTTGATGTGCATGGCTTTGAACTGTTGTCCATCCTTTCAGAGCATGGGGAAAGATGAGTGGGGATGGGAAGCAAAAGAAGAGACATCTTGGATAATATGACACACCAACGGCCTTGAACAGATCCCCTACAACTCAGACACTCCCTCTCCCGCACGCCAGCAACAACAGCAACATCCATCAAGATCCCCATGATCAACCACCACCGTCTCCGCTCTTCCTACTTTGCCCCCGGTCTGGTACGACACTGTTCTACCCACCCCCTTCTGTGGTGGCCCCTCCCCTGTTGGCACACCCTCTGCACCACCCACCGTGACTGCTCCGGGCACTCGCAGGCAGGATGTAGAAAGGGATATACATTAGGATGCTTATATCATGAGAACTTGGAGGGATGTAGAGCCGAATATCAATTAATACCAATGTATCATGAGTTACTTGGTTAGAAACTTTTAATCCTTAAAGCTCTGGCTGTGTTTGCATACTGAAATCAATGCGCTTGTAGATATTTATGAGAGCCGAGCTATTAATCACACATTGAGCCCTCTCAAGATAAACTGTCCATTATGTAGGGATCTGATATGTGGTTATTTTTGGACCCCGGTGGGACATGTCACGAAGCGCAAGGAAGTAGTTTGAGAGTGATCCAAGTGCTAACTTATCGGTTTGCCAGGTTGATTTGAGATCCAGTGACATGATTTCCCTCCTCAGCTCATTCACTTTAGTTTTACAGCAACCCATTCACTGTTACGCAGATCCGGGTCAAGGGACTAAGTTCTGTTCAGCGCCGAGCACAGGTCAGTTGCGAGAAGGAAATCTGTCATGATCAGCAGACTTTTATTTGACAGATAACGAGGAGTCTCAACAAAATCAACACAAATGACCATAGTATGATGCTTTTGGAGGGAACGAATTGACTTTTCGGAGTTTGATCTCGGATTTTCTCTTCAGAAAGCTCTTACTGAGGCGTAGCCAAGTACAGTGTGCCCTGGGACTAAATCACACGGCCGGTAGACAGGCATATATCACTTCCTCTAGTGGGAACAGAACATGCAAGGTAATGGGGTGTCTCTGAGCATCAAGGTATTGCTTTGCAGGCAGGGCATAGGTGAGTTAAGCCTCGCCGTCAAGTTGTTTCCAGATATCCACGCAAATATAGTTATGATTCGGATCATTTTGGTTCCAAAGCGATGACTTACATGAAGCGCATTCGGGGCATATCAGGTGCAAAGTTTTAGGTGGGAGTCATGAGGGCGGTGATACGGCGGTGAGGTAGAAATTGAAGCTCAGCATAATAGATCTCTCTGCGAAAAACCATTGTATCATCTCGGCTCTTCTTGAGATGCCAGAAGGCTACAGCTCATGAAGCTTGGGACATTTCTTACATAAATACATAAAAGCCAGCATCATTCCCCCGACCAACCAGTCAGTCTTTTGCGTTTCTCTCACCCATCAGCTCACACCCTCCTTGCCTGCCCTTGGGGTTTTTTTTTTCTTTCCTCTCTTGTTTTCCCCCTCCCCCCCCCCTCTCCCCTCCCCCCCTCTTTTCCCTTTCCTCCCCTCT